>CAEGAE010041499.1:0-35050 GCA_903067095.1 Girardinus metallicus
CAGACTCATGCAGCTGATTTGCATTTTCAAGCAATAATTTTAGATCATCACAATGAGATTGAACACTCTCAAGATTTTCTTCATTTTTCATAAGCTCTTTAATAATATTTATTTCTCCTTTAATTTTATGAACCTTTGCTTTGAGATCCTTTTGTAGCTTCTCAATTTTATTTTGTAAAGCTTTAACAGTTAATTTTGAACGTCTTTTTTCATCTTTACCGCTTACAACGGAGCTTGATTTAGATCCATCAGACTCCATTTCCCGTTATTTGTCTTTAGCAATTCCTCTTCATACAAAGCGAGTCAGTATGCGTGTGTATTGTCCATACCTCAGTTCCAGCGGACTTGATTGAGCTGCGTGAAGGAATCATTCAATTAACTGATGACGCTGCGCTGCACTCCTTGCGCCATTGCCGCTTCCAAACTGTTCCAAGCAGAAGCAAAGAATCCAGACTTGCCTTTCCAATGAGCCGCTCATTCGATTGTCATTTTCTGTTGACGATAATCGTGCGGCAAAACTAATGGTGATGTAGAGTGCCGCACCGGGTTAACGTCGGGGTATTTCACGACTGTCTGACGCGTGCTTCAATAAACTCCAGGCCGCTTCTTGTAGTTGTAATCATCAATTTATTCCATTTATATTGACAAACTTCCGACTTTACTAGAACTGACACACACTGACCAGGCCAAATCATACAATTGTGCCAGCAATAAAACGGCATTATAGCACGGTCAACAGAAATTATGACCACCCGGCGCACCCGCTTCCTCATACATACAAAAGCCAGCGCGCCAGTCTAGCTCCCATTCATACCTTAGTGACAGCCACGCCCACCTTGACACACCCACCACCCAAGTGTCAAACCGTGTGCTCTTGTCACCAACATAATTATTCATTTCATTATTATGGCTCTTACACCTACTTCATCCTTCTCTCTACGCATCGTCTCCCTGCATTATAACTCGCTAACATTGATCTTAAATTGGATCTGAGGCGTTTAGCTCTAATTTGACACCAACATCGGTTTTAAGGGTGAGCAGCGCTAAGGTTCATTTAGCTAATCAAGTGGCTGATTGCATTGTTAACACTAATTAAAGCAAACCACCTCAACGCACAGGTTAGAGCCGACTGCTGCTGCTAATTCATGTGGTGGATGTGGATCAATCAGACTAAATATCTACCTGACCTCCTCAGAGACCGAACGAGGTCGGATTTTACTCTGACACACACAGTGTGAAAAATTTGGTGCCACACCTGGTGAGCGATTGAGCCGTCTCATCTCTGGCTTCTGACTCACTGGGATGTAATATCATGTGTAAGTGTGAACACCTGCTGCTGTGTGAAGGCTGATCCACGCTGGAGGAAAGGGAGAGGCGGCTCGATGGAGCCAAACGGCAGCAAGGCGAGCCGCTGTGAGCGCTATCCTCATCTGAATCCAGACTTTAATGCAACAAACTCTGCGTGGGCTGAGGATCATTCGGCCTGTTTTCACCCATCAACACACACCAGTCTGCCTCCAGCGGGAAAACATGCTTTACTGGGCTGCTCTGTGTGGCTTCAGCCAAACCTGGCGCTGGAACAAGCCGAGACACGGACGAGCTGCTTGTAAAAGAGCATGTGGAGCTTTTTTGATGCAAACAAGCCCTCCTTCCTGTGACCACAGCGGTTAAATACAGTTCTACAGACTCCACCTGGGAACACCGTAGCCCTTTGGTTGATAAATGAACTGTTTCTAATGGTGTCACAACAGGACTTTATAAAAACAGAAAAAAAAATAAACAACAAAACAGACCTGTTCAGTCCACTTTAATAAAACTCTGGTTAGTTTGTGAAGAAAGTCCGATTCGTTTGAACTCTGGTGCAGATCAAAAAAGTGAACCACTTAGTCGTTTTATCGTCATCTGTTGCCATTTGTTTCTGGATAAACAGAACAAACCAAAGTTATCTTATTTGGTAAAAAGAGACTTGTCTGGGGGATTTGAGAGTAATGAATGTGAGCATTAAATATCACATGTGGGGTTCTACAAGGCTCCATACTCGGGCCACTTTTGTTCAAAATCAATATGCTCCCGGTGGCTCCGACTTTAGAGAACTAAAACATCTGATAACACATTGGATTTATATTTAAAAGCATAAATAAAGAGGAACAATCTTAGCGCACACAGCTTCAGTTATTACAGCTGGAAATGAGCGATCAGGCCAGAAATCTGGGTATGGTGATGAATTCTGATCTGAACCTTCAGAGCCACATAAAGACGGTTACAAAGTCAGCCTTCTAACACCTGAAGAACATTTCCAGGATTGGAGGACAAATGTCTCAGCGAGATCTAGAGAAACTCATCAATGCATTTTTCTTTAGTCGCATTGATTACTGCAACAGCGTCTTCACAGGTCTGACTAAAAACCCAATCGTCCCGCTACAGCTGATCCAGAACACTGCTGAATTAGGTCAGAGAATATTTATGGAATCACTCATTTTATGTACCATATTTTCCATTTAATTGTCATTTTTTTGTAGAAATCATTTTTTATTTTGACATTAGCTGTGTTTTCCCTAATTTCTTCAGTAAAAAAAAAAGCCCAATTTGTTGATCATTACTAATTTGTAAAAGCAAATCAAGTGGGTGAATGAATACTTCTATAGGTATCGCATTTTAGTAAGACGAATAGGCAAAAATGTCAGATTCTAGATAAACACAAAAAACATTTGCAGTTGCAGCAAAATGTGGTTTTACAAGATATTGCCTCACTTTTCAAACAACTAATCACATCTAATCCCAACAGAAAACATTTAAATTTGTGGGTTTAGCGATATAAAATGTTTTTCCAAGTTAAATCCACTGATGTTGATGAGGTTTCTGGAAGGGCCGGGGTCGGTTACCACAAGTCATCCGGGCAATAATAATCCAAAGACGCTAATCCAATTTGTGTGTTAGTCTGCGTATGTTGACCGGAGTGACCTGCGGTGTGATCTCAGGACACACGCTGGCCGCGTATGTAGCAGGGTTTTATTTTCACAAAATTGTAGTTGTGAAGTTTGTCAAAACTTGTTTATTTACTCTTTGAATTTATTTTGTTTAGCCAACAAGTTGTTTCTCCAGACATTAATTCGTGTTTTAAGTTCGGTTACGCTGCGCTGGGCAGTTGGTGGTTACCACAGCAACCAGTAACTGACAGCTCCTCCGCCTTTTTCTGTTGCCGTCGGTAACTAAGGTATATTGGGATCAACTCTGTGTTTTCTTTACAAGTATTATATTTTAACATACATTTTAGACAGATTTAATTATATACAGTGTTTCATGAGTAATTTTGCTGTGTTTTCTTTATGTTTTTAACTGTTATAATTATTAATGTTGTCCATTGTAGCTGTGATTAATTTGACAATTGCTAACTGTTACTAATTGCTGCTCATTCGGAGCTATTGTTTTTTACTTTGTTTAGGGTTTTTTACTTTATTTTATTTCATATAAGGTGGCAGAAGCTGCTGGATTGATGTTAGCCACCTGTTTGGATTTCCTGTTTTGTTAGAATAAATACAATGAGCCTGACTGTCGTGAAGTCAACCTACTGGACCTGAGACGACGTAGAAGAGTTGCACATAATCAGAAGAAGGACGGAACATCTAAGACCCAAAATGTGCAGAACAACTGAGTTTGAGCCTAACCAATGATCCGTCAGCTGAAATTTTCCGCCAATACCAACATCTGGCCTTACATTTCTGACGTGTTTTTGTGTAAAAACACTAACTCGGCCTCCAGCTCTGGTGTCAACTGGGCTATAAATCCCCGCAGGTCTCAATCAGCCGTGGCAACCGGTCTAAATTTGGCAAGAGGTCCTTAAAAACGAGGCGCCGCTCAGGATCGGTGGGTTTCCCAACGTGCTAACGGTGCATGTGACTGCAAAGAAATGCCTGGCACCAATAATCCAGCTAATCCTTCCCTGTGGTGCGCCCAACGCTTAAATAAGACGTAGCTGTGAGAAAAAAAACAGAGAAATGCAGGGAGAGGGAGGAAGAATCCATCCTGATCCCTCGTTGCTTTCTACATTAAAGGCAGGAATTACCGTAATTAGAGAGATGATAATATTTCTGCATTAGCTGCTGTAATGTACCGTGTATTTTGTGGTTGTTGCGTCAATCGCCGAATTCCCATCCAGACTTTCTTGTTGGATTTTTTTAAGCAGGCTGATTTTGCAAAACAGAGCTGCTCCAAATATGACTGAAAATGAGCAGAAAAAGCTGAGCCTGTTGCTGGAATAACAAAACCGAGTAAAATCACTCAACAATTCAAACATCACTGTAAGGTATTTAAACTTCTTGTCCATTTAAACCATAAAAAACATTTTAATTTGATGAACTGAAGTGGTTCATGTCTGCTCCCAGAACAAGGAAATGGACTTTTATCATTTGTCCTATTGATTGCAGATGCAGCTATGGCTTAGACGCATTTCCACAATGTATTACAGCATTTTGCTCATTCTGTACAATTTGCAGGCTAGACAAAAATCCATACAACACAGATAAACTGGCTTCCCTTTCATATTTAATGCTTGTGTTATCCCCTCTGTTTTTATAACGGTAAACTTTTTATTTTAATGTAGCATCTTCAGTCTACATTTTTAATGAGTACACTCTTTTTTATACTTCTGCAATAATAGTAAATAAACAATACCAACAGTAATACTTCTTATTACTCTTACTATTAAGTTAGCTGTGCTAATCTGAAAGCGCTAATCATAAACAGTAGCTCTGCTAATGCTAAAGCGCTAAACCAAAATGGTAATTAGCAGAAGCTAATGCTAAAGCACTAAAACAAAATGGTAATTAGCAGGAGCTAATGCTAAAGCTCTAATACAAAATGGTAATTAGCAGAAGCTAATGCTAAAGCACTAAACCAAAATGGTAATTAGCAGAAGCTAATGCTAAAGCACCAACTTCTATTTAAATAATATCTGCTCTTGAAAGACTACAAACCTCACATTGTAATTTTCATCTATAAAGCCCTTAAATATTGAATTAATGTCTATATCTCGCTCTCTACTGTTTTTATTTCCCTCCTGCATTCTTGTTTTAAATGGTTATTAAGAAAAAAGGAAAGAACTAACAAGAGGAAACTGAGCTGCTTCCCTCACTTCAAAATAAGAGCATGAATTGAAGCAGCTAATCGCTTGAATTCTTAACATTCGCTAACCAAAACGTAAACACAAATGTCAAACTTTATTCAACTGAAAGTTTAGAAAACGGCAAAGTAAATTAGCAATTTAGAATTTATCTGGAAAATTTATTTAAGGGAAACTTAATAAATTTAGCTTTCCCTAAATTTGTAGCATTTTGGCTTCCTCTAGACATTAACATTAACAAAAAGAGCTAAGCTGAAAATTAGCTACACTATTAGCGAATTAGCAGAAACGTGCCCACTACTGCTATGACCATTATTTTACACTGAAATAATACATCCATTTATACAACATCTCTCATTTACTCCCTCCAAAAGATGCATAATGTATCAAATCACAATTTTTATTTTTACTATTGATGCTTATTAGATTCGTAAAGGAGTGACTGAGAGCCATAATTTCGCAGGAAACACAGGAGAGTTGCACAATATCAGGAAAATACTGAATTTATGATTACTTTTGTTCCACATTCCTCTGACTCTTTTCTTTCTTTACCAGCACCGTGTTGCTCCACCGCTCTCAGTGTGTTTATTACCCCATATATCAATATAGGAGGTGTTATTAAAGGCAACCAACTGGCCACTCAGCGTCGCACTCTAAATATGATATCCTACTAATTATTGCATCCAAGTGGTCGTTTGCGATTCCCACTGAAAGCATATTTTTAGTGGCTCACATGTTCAAGCCCATTATCACCCAGTCATCCCTCAATGGGTAAATCATTATATTTATCCCTCCAGCCACCAAAAGTTGTTTTATGAATGCATCCATCTGTCTATTAACCAATCTAGACCTTTATTTTTCTTCTATTTGTCCATCCTGGTCAAATAGAAGACCAGGATGGACAGCCAGTTTCGTCTGTCCATCTATATTTATTTGGCCGCCTCCTAACAATCAGTGAGACTCCTACGGGCGTGAAGCAGACAGGGAGGTTGCGACCCGAGTCGCTGACACCAGAACAGAAACGGATCAGCAGATAGCAGCCGACAGGCTGGATGACAGTTGTGTTTCCACTGACCATAAAATCATACAAACTGGAATTGCAAAAATAAATCTGGTCAATGGAAACAGGACAATTTTTATCAAAAAAACTCTTGTTTTTTTGACAAAAAGTTTTTTTTGCTAACATGAGGTGGTTTTTCTACTACGGCTATTAGGGCCATTCGAGATAGAAAAAATAAACAGGGAAAAAAGAATAAATTCCTGCCAAAAAACTCAGACAATTTCAAATTAATCACATAATTTTCTAGGAAAAAAAAAAAAAAAAAGAAATCAAGGAAATTTCTGTGGTCCAAAAGTCAAAAATTTGTCAGAAAAATATAAGAAATTTTGAGACATCTAGAAATTAAAATTTCTGAGTTTCAGAAGTCAAAACCATTGACCTTCTTTTTAAACTCAGAAATTTACAAGTTTTTTTTTTTCAAGAAAATTTCAGACGGATCTTTTCTCACAAATGTTTTTGGAGCTCAAAAACTTCCTTGTTTTTTTCTAAAAAAAAATTCTGAAATTAAACTCAAACTTTCAGAGTTTCCTGGTGGGAATCCACTCCATTTTTTCTGTCTAATACGTTATACTTTTCAGCTGCATCAGCATTATAGTACTTTGCAAGAGCAGTACTGTTTTAACATAATATGGGTCATGTGATCAACAGCTGGATGTTACTACTGGGAAAAATGATGGAGAAGACGACAGGAAGTGGAAGGAGGATGATGGCGCTGAATGGTTTTTACTGACTTCCCACGTGAACAAAATTATTTACTTGTGATTTTAATGGCATTTGTTATTTAATGGAAACACTACAATTGCAAAATTCTGTTATTTTGACGTTTTCCTGCCAACCTCCACCTCCTCCCATCACTAAAACAGAGACAAAAATCAGAACAGTTAAAAAGAAGCGAAGGGGAAAAAGAAAAAAGGAATCTGCACTCTGCTCTTTCTAAGTAAATTAGGAGAAAAAGACCTTTTTGTCGTCTCCATCTCGAGATTCGATGAGTCACCGCTCCAAACTCTGTGAAAAGTGCCCACACTGTTTGGGGAACAATGGCGTCCAGTAAATGCCACTTTCTGAACACAAGAACCGAAAGGGGTGAAATTTACTGCTGCACATAAAGCTCAGAGTGAGTTTCTCCCTCACTAAGGAAACGCAGCTCCCGGTCCGGTTCTTCTCTCCTGTAAATTACGTTTTAATTTATTTTTCTTCAACATTGAAAGTTCTGTTTTGGTCATTTTGTTTGACTTATGCTGCTCAAAAAGCAGAGCTGGTGATTCCTTTAGGTCATCATCATCACCTCTGAATGGCTTGTTAACCTCACCAGACAGAAACTTTGTTCTTATTTAACTAAAGTGAAATCACCAATACCAGCGGTGTGACCCAACGGTACCAGGCCTGGTTCAGACTTTAACCCTGTTCGGAGCAAACATGTCACTGTTTCAGTGAAAACTCCCTCGCAAATGGAAATACTAATATTAAAATCTGACTTTTTTGGGGGGTGAAAAAAAGATTGTGATTGGACCGTTCAGAAAGAGCCATCTAAGAGTCAGAAATGTTTTGTGTTAATTGCTGTGTCAACACAGCCATAGTTTCTGATGGCTGCTGGTTGCTTCACAATTTTTTACTACTATATATTAAACCTAAACAATGAGAATGTGTTCTTGCAGTATTGCTTGAAAATGGTCTCAAAACAACAATATTACCATTTATCGCAATTATGGGACAATTTATCGTCCAGCACCAGGCCCAACTTGTGGCTCCTAAAACTAGTGCAGGGTTTTCTTCTCCCTAGTGAAAACACTGAGGGGGAGAAAAGGATCTTTGCCCTAATTAACAGCGTTTCTTCTCTGCTCTTGGCCCAGATTTGCTCCACTTCCCTACATTTACAGTCTTTTAGTTCCTACTAGATCTACATCTGCTGAAAATAACTCAGAGGTGGGCAGAGTACAAAAAAATTGTACTCAAGTAAGATTAGCACCACTTCTGTATATTTTTACTAAAGTAAAATTAAAAAGTAGCCGTCCAAGAAATTACTCAAGCAAGAGTAAAAAAAAAAAGTATTTTGTAAAAAGTCTACTCAAGTCTACTCAAATTATCGATCATTTAATATATCAAAATGACATCATCAAAATAAAATTAAGTGGAAATTTTTGTATTTCGAGGACCAAAATGGCAATAATTCATATAAGTAACAAAAAAAAAAAATAAATAAAAATTTTCAAAATCACTTTTTTTCCAATACAAAACTGATGAAACTTTAACAGAAACTGCAGGCGTGTGTCTGTGTCTGGTGAATTTTGGGTTAAAACATGTTTGTTTTTCATTCAGTGGGTAGAAAATCCAGAAATTTTACTCAGTAAAATAAGAGTAAAAACACTTCATAATAAAATTACTGAAGTAAAAATAAAAAGTACAGCGTAGTAAAAACACTCCTAAAATTAAATAATAAGTAAATGTAATTCAGTAAATGTAACTAGTTACTATCTAACTCTGTAAATCAGCAGGCACTGCCTGTTACCTAGCAACCCAAGCAGAGTTCAGCCCGTTACCTAGCAACCCCAGCAGAACTCCAGCAGTTTTAGTCAGCTGGTTTGACAATGGCTGCTGGAAAAGAAGAGTGTTTTATTGTTCACTTACCATCCAGAAAGTAAAAGTAAAAAGTACAGCATAGTAAAAATACTCCTGAAAGTACATGTAATACTGGCAGTGGAGAGAGTGGGGGTGCTTCAAGGGCTTTCCTGTGATAAAGTGAAGATGCTCTTAAAAAAAAAAAATGCAAACAGCAGCACAAAGCTACTGAAGGTCAAGCAACAGCATAAAAATCAACCAAGTGGAAGATCTCCAACTAAATGTTTGGCTGCCAGCCGTGATGTTTTTATCTCCGTGAAAAATGTCCCCTCACTTCCCGCCCTCCTCTGACAGCTGAAGGGATTTTGCAGCTGGTTTCTTTCAGCCGATGGCGAAACGCTCCCTCTGACAGAAAGAAGAATTCTGCCTTCGCTTAATTTCATTTAGCCTGTCAGAGCAATCCAGCCGCTTGACAAATATCTGTTTTTAAGCTTAGATATATGTCAGTTTGGACTTTAATACAATAAAGTACAGCGTAAAACATGATAAAAAAACACAACTTTTTAGTCCAATTTTATGGAAACTATATGTTTTGAAACATAAAATTTATTTGCTGTATCGTGCTACAAAATAGCACTCCATGTGTGGAAAAACACGTAGAACCGCCCCTTTAAGAAGACCTGGAGTAATTTTAATCTACCGGGAAACTCTGACTTCTTGTAGAGAACGCATAAAGAAATGAGGTGTAATTTTCATTTTTCCCCTCAGGGCATGTTTGGAAAAGTGGAAACAATTAGAGGCTTATGATGGATGCTTATTATTCCTCGTGTTCTCCACCTACAGGGTGGCGTCGCTAGCTAGCGTGTCGAAACTGGTTCGTTTCCAGTCTCTGGTAAGGACTTCCTGGTCTCCAGCTGGGATCTGCGTCTGCTGGTGATGGGATGTCTGGACGCGCTGACGGGCTCTGCCATGGCGATGGCGCCGCTTGCTTTGTCCGGAGGACAGACGTGGCTTTGTGCCGAGGGTCGGTTTCTTGTTTTCACAGGAGGAGGACTTGGTGGAGCTGAAGGTTTTATTCGCTCCGTCAATCCGTCACATTCTCTCCCATTCCAGCCTCTCATAACTGAGGCCTCCTTCCTGCTTCGCTGTTACTATTTTCTACCTCTAATCTTTTTTTTTTTCTCCTCTTCCTCTCCTGTCGCTGTCGGCGTCTGATGATTTATCTCCCTACTAGCATCCTCCAATCCACTTCTCCATTACTCTATGCTACTTCCTCTTCCATCTCCTTTTTTCCCCTCCCTCTCTCTCTCTCTTTTCCCCTCATTCCTCTGCGTGAATAGCTGGGATGCTTTTGTAGATGGTTTCCATGGAGACGGGCCGTTTGAGAAAGTTGCCCGTTTGCTGTAAACTGGAGAGATGCCATGTTATCTGGCCCCCTACGTCACAGAGACCCAGTCTGACCCTAAAACCCTCCAGAGAAATTGGGGGTGCGAGTTATCAATTAATGAGTTAACATGAAGTTGATGGAAGCAGCCATTTTGTTAAAGACCTGAGCTTTCTCTTGTACCAAGGGGATCTTTCTATAACACTTCCTTCATCTTCTATATGGCTGGACAACATGGCTAAAATACGTATCACGATATAAGCGTTTCATGTCAGCTGATATTGATAATTATTGATTAGTTTGTTTTTGTTTTAAATATCTAAAAAAAAACTGCCAAATTTATGATATGACCTATTCTGTTTTCTCCACAATTTTTACTCTGTCGTCGTTTTTTTTTTTTTTCAAGCAGTAACTGCTGCTGCGCCAGTTACAGCTGCGCCAGGCTGTTGCTAGGTAACCAAAGAATGAATGAGTTGCTAGGTAACCAAAGAATGAATGAGTTGCTATGTAACCAAAGAGTGAGAGAGTCAGTTGATTCCACCAACTTTGCTTTAAGTCTTTCCTCTGCCTCGATTGGGGTTCAGTGAAATTATTGAATAGTCTATCAGACATATTATTTGTTAATATCGATCACAAGTCAACTGTTATATATTTTACTGATTCATTGTCCAGTCTTGTTGTGATTTTGTGACAATATTTTTGGCTCTCATTGCCCAGCAATTCTAAAAATGTGTTAAAGCCGGCGGCTATTATTACTTCCATAAAAACACAGCAAATTCAGTTTGTTTGTTTCGAAGGTCTGGTTTGCTCAGGTTTATACCAAAAAAGCGAACTCCAGTCCACATAAACCTAGGTCTCAGTTCGGTTGAAGTGAACTCCGATGCGTTTCGAATGTATGTGAACGCCAAACTGAACACAGACCGCTCCGAAAGGAGGAAGTGGACTAAATCGCACGGGATTCTGGGTAAATATTACCAAAACAACCGCGTGAGTGTAGCGCCAGAGGGAGAAATTACTCGTGGTCTCTTACCGAAGACAAAAGAGAAATCGTATAACCGCTTAAATCTGACACTACTCCATTTTTGTTTACATTTTGTGAAAAAGAAAGATTTTTGTGTAGTTTCCTTCAACGGTTCTTGGTGCAGCGCCATCACAGGCGAGGAGGGGAAAGTAAACTGCAGCAGCTGAAAATGTAATAAATGTAGTAATTTTGGTGCCCAATTAAACCGATTCTACCCTTAATTAGTAGTATGAACGTCAACACAAAGATAACTGGATTATATAAAAAAAATAAATATTGGAACTGAGTTATCTGAACGATGTCCAACAATTCAATTCCACCGAGCGGTAAGAGTCGCTCCGGTTTGATACACCATTTTGTCTGTTTCCATTGTAAAGGCCGTCCACACAACTACCACAGGCTTCCTGGATCATGTTCAGACGTAGATCCATTGGGACAACAAAACGGTTAGGATGGAGCTGCTGGTGTCACACCACACAGTCCAAGGAAAATCATCACCGTTTATGAGAAGAACCAGACATACTACTGCGCCACGTTTGTTGTGTAACTATGTGACGCTACGCCAGACCAGTGAGAGTCCAACGGCCGGTGGAAACTCTCCTGGAAATGTCGGGACATAAAATAGCTCACCCAACCTCAACAACTTGTGCTTTACCGCTCGGTGGAAACGAGGCAAAAATAGCTGTAGATGAAGAGAGTTTAAGACTTAAAACGTCTCATAAGCAGAGAAACAGCAAAGTGTAAACCTTACAAGAACACAGATTTATGTGTCTGTTTCATAATCAATTAGTAGAGAGCTGACTGAGATTGAGGCAAAGCTGGCTCTAAAGAGATTGTGTCATTAGCGTTCTTGCTTTCTTTTCATTTCTACGACTGCAGTTGAAGTCTTTGTACACTTAGCCTTTTAAGAAATGTGTGTCCCTGTGTCTTTCACAGAAAAACCCATTAATTTTTCGCAAGTGTTAGGTCTAAGCGAACAAAAAGCCAGCAGCTTTTTGTTCGCTTAAATAAATAAATAACTCAAAAAACCCAGCAATGCCCAGCAGGAGAAGCAGAGCTAGAAATGATCACAGGACAAAGGCTGCTTTTTCTGCAGACTCAAATCTTCACTCAATCTTGTCATTCTGGCAGCGGCTGCCACCATCTTTCCCTCTGCTGTTTTCTCCTGCGTCAGACAGAAAACACAGAGACGCTGCTTGTGAACATTCACTCAGAGGCTGACGGTCGACATCAGGATGCTTGCTGCATCCTGTGTTTTATTATCCTTTCGTTTTGACAGCCGGCGGAGCGGGAAGCGAGGAGCCATTTCCCTCCACAAACTCCCAACAAAACCTGTCTGCTCTCCTTCACCTCTCGGGGTCATTCGCAGCAATCATGGGATTATTTTTCTGCCTACCTGCTTAGATTATTGGGGCAGATTGGTTTCTATCTGCAGAGCAGCAGGGAGCATGGCGGATGGAGGATGAAGACGAGTGCAGGAAGGAAAATTAGCTTTGAATATTCGCAGGCAGAACTGCCAAATACTGGGTCAGGGGGCATCAAGTGTTAGCCAGGAGATGGATCGTGTTTTTGTGTCACGTTTGGGTAAAATACAAACATAGACTCAAGAAAGATGAATTCAGGAGCGATAAATCCCTAATTTATTTCCAGCAACATTAGATTTACTTTTAATTATTAATCCATTTGAAATATCTCACATTTCTTTTAACCAGTCAAATTTTCCAGAAAGACTGTTCAGAATTTTTGGACCTTTTCTGCCGTTTTGTTTTCATGTAGTTAGCAGGCTACAGGCAGCTAGCTATAAAGCAGCAGACTGCTAGCTAGTTACCCAAACAAATATCGCTATTAATTAACCAGCTATCAGCTTGTTTTACTCCGGTTTGCTACATTGTGAAGAGCAGAACAACAAGAACATTTACTTAAACTCTACTACAGTGGTGGACACTGATAGCTTAATAATTAGTTGTGTTAATCCTATAGCATTATTCATAAACAATTTCTGCTAACACTAAAGCACTACACCAACACAGGCTTAGCAGAAGCTAATGCTAAAGCGCTAACATCAATTCAAATTATATCTGCTTTTGAAAGGCTACAGCCATCGAGCACCAGTTTGATTTTGACGTAAATATTCTATATTATCCTTAGATATTGTGTTTATGTCTCCTTCTTTGTTCTCATTTTGCTTCTGTGTTTCTAAGTAGAAAGAAAAATATTTAATGAGGGTGAGGAGAGGAAGTGGAACTAAGCAGTGTTCCCCCACTTCAAAATAAGAGCATGAATATAAATATCTAACTTCTAATGCTCAACTACAATAGAAAATAAACTCAAATAGGGTAAAAACTGTTTACAGGTCTGACAAGGGGGAAAGAAGTGACAAAATGGCAAATCATAGATATGAAACGCTGGTGTAAACAGATAATGTTTCAATATTTTTGCTGAAATGTGAAGATAAATATAACAACAATGCTTCAATGTCACACATTTAGTGGAATTTTGTGTTATTTTCCCAAAGATTTCATAAAAACAATCGTATTTCAGGGTAGATAATAGAGAATCATTGTAAATAAACGGCTGTCAAAGCAATTATGTTCTGGCTAGAAAAGAAACAGGCGTTTAGAAGTTTAACAGCACTCACATTTTTATGGCTAACGGCTTTTTAATGCAGAGCTAACTGGCTTAAGAGGAAGAAAATGATCCGTTCTCTGAAAATCACCTGGTATTTGAATAAAAACGAAACAAAAAAAGCAGCAAAAGTCCAAAGAAACAACTTGAGAAACCTTCAGATGGCCTGAAAATCAGCTGACCAAGACCACAAGCTAACGCTAACAAATATAAACAGTCTGTCTTTATTCAATAAATAGTTTAGTTTTATTGTTGCTAACCATCCTGTAATCATCTCTGTCTCTGAAGAGATGGAGATAAAAAATGAAAACATAAATTATGTTTTTTTCTCTTTAAAATCTCAGCTGAATTTGAAAGTATTGGACCTAAGAATCACTTCATGATTGGAATGAAGTGGATTAACTTGTATTTTTTGCACAGAATGAATTCGATTGCATTTAACTGTGTGTTGAACATGATCTGTTTCATTAAAAAGTGAACTGAACTGGATTAAACTGAATAGCAGCAAACAACGGAGTCGTCTTCCTCTACAAACCACCGAAGCGAATCCGACCTCGTCACAAAAGGGGAAGCAGAAGAAGAAGTTTGACAGAGTAGGAAGTAGAAATGTTTGTTTAGTGAAAGGCTTAGAGATAAATTAAACGGAGACCATCAACTCTGTTACCAAATATGATGAAAAGAAAGAGCTGTGTGTCAAAAGAGCCTCTAATCTATTACTGAAACACATTTACATTAATTCAAAATAAACAAACATTTGTTTTTGTTTTTATCTCATAAACAAAACGCCAACAGGTTGTTTTCACCAAAAACTTGGAGAAAAAGCAGAGAAAAAAAAAGTGTTTTTAAACGGTTACTTGTTGCTTTATTTGTCGCTGGTTTTAGATAACGGTGCAAACACAACACATTAAACTTTACTTTTCTGAGCGTGAGGTGTGTGCATTAAAGTTAAGCAGCTGAAAAAGCAGCTGCAAAGGTTGAGCCGAGGAGGTGAGGAGATAATCCCGCCGAGGGATTTACCTGCAGCTTGTTGCTCGCAAAGACTCAGCGGGTGTAACGATGATAAACTATTTCTTTGTTTCACAGTGAAGATAATTACTTTCCGTTGACGGCTGATGACGAAGAGCTTAACTTTAATACACGTTACAGAAAATAATCAGTTGATCTGTACACTGAAGCACAAAATTATGCATATCTCTGAATTTAGATTATTTAATCAAGATGTTTTTTTTGGATAGTAAAATTAGTATCTATGAAAGAAAACCTGGTTCTATTTACATTTAATTAAAAAAATGACAATAAATAAAGGGCAGTCAAACTTTATTTCTTCATGTTTCTACAGATTCAAGATGGACCAGAAAAACTAACACTGTATGAAAATCAGATCACAATATAAGGATTTTATATCAGTTAACAGAAGAGCTGAAACAATTACTCGGATTATTTGTGATTAATCGTTTATTAGAGTAATAATCGACTCATTTAGTAATTGATTAATCGCTAACAGGAGCATTCAGACTCAAAAACAGACAATTTGCTAAAAGAGCAATAAACTCAGAGCAGTAATTAAGATAAAACTGTACAAAGAACATATACAGCAAGATAACATTCATCTGCAAAGGTAATGTTCTACATTACCTAAATATGTACCTTTTTCTATCCAATTATTAATCAGTTAATTTAGAAATAATAAACAAATCAACACCGTCATGTCATATTTTTGCATTTTAGGCAATAAAATGTTTGTTTTCTTATTCAAAAACAAACTGAATTATTTTTATGCATTTCTAATATTTTATAAAATAAGCTCAAATGAAAAATATGCACAATGTGCCCATTTTTTTTATTCAATTAATCATCAGAATAATCAATTACTAAAATAATTGTTAATTGATATCGATGATTACTTATTAGTTTTTCTTTTTACACTGGAAATGCCGCCAAACTGGTGTCGTGACCTTTCCTGTTTTATTCTCAGTATTAACTCCGAGTTGTTTTTTATCTTTAAGGAGTAACGAGACACACTGGAGAAATTTTAAACTGCTGCTGCGCAAGTTACTCAGTAGGTTGTTGCTAGGTAACCAAAGAATGAATGAGTTGCTAGGTAACGAAAGAGTGAGTGAGTTAGTAGATTCCACCAACATTTCTTAACTAGCCATGAGAGATCGAACAGCTAAAGTCTTTCCTCTGCCTACATTTCCCAGAATGCTGTGCGGTTCTGGAGTCAACATTCTCTCTGACATATATTTTATTGATTTTGATCATGTATTGCAATAGATATTGTTATTGAATTACCTAAGACCTAAATCTAGCAGTAGGATTAAGTCGACCATTTCTCTTTTACATTTCCGCTTCTACTTTGAGCCCCATTTAGCGTGTAACATTCACAGTTTAACTCCGTCTGGTCCTGTTTTTAGCTGGAAGGTTTTTATTTTTAAAGAGAACACCGCAGCTGTGTGTGTTCCTCTCCTGCTGCCGGTGCAATCGCCCATTCTTCCCGCTCCATCCACTAAAAGCTCTCCGAGTGAGCAACCTTTTCAAGCCCTCCTTTCATCCGAGCACTCTGAGCAACTCGGTGGGAATCCATTTCCCGTCGCCTCGGCTTTCTCCTCACATCCACCTCCCCACCTGCCTCCTCCGCCTCCCGGATCCACGTGACCCGCCGGCCCTCTCAGCCCTCTCTATCCGTGGCTTAATCGTTCACGTGGAGCGGAGCGGATTACGTTCCTGACATCACCAGGCCAGATGTTTACGACCAAAATAGACGGCCTCACCTTCGACTCAAACAAAGCGTCTACCCTCGACTTGATTCTGTGTTTATACTTCATCGCCGGGCAGCCTGCAGATTCAGCCCCTAGTTTTCTCCAGCGGAGAGATCAATAACATGCACATTAGCATGATTAAATTGCCCGTTCCCTCTCCATTTATTAAAAGCCTGGGTGTGCAGGGTGGAAGGTCCATTTAGTCAGCGAGTAGAGAAGAGTCAGGAGTCGTTTGCTTGAGAAAAAAGAAGGTTTGGGGGAGCAGGGGGTTTCCCACCAGAGGTTTTAAACTGGAGCAGCTGGTAGCACCACTACAGGGTTCCCAAAAACTACTCAGGTAAGAGTAAAAAAGTATTTGGTAAAAAGTACTGATCGTTGTTTCTGGATGGTAAGTGAACAACAAAACACTTGTTTTTTCTCTAGCAGCCATTGTATCAGCAGGAGAAACCAGCTGATGAAATGTGCCGGAGCTCAGCTTGGGTTGCTAGGTAATGGGCTTGGCTTCACTGGGGTTGCTAGGTTACAGTGCAGGACCCGTAGATTGTGACTCAGCAGTGGGGAGGGTTTTGAAATGGCTCATTTTCCAGACAACAAAAAAAAATAAAAAAAACTAACTTTTTACCAACCTGTGTGGTGTTTGGATGCTTTTAGAAACAGTTGAGACCCAAATGGAAGTATAAAAACGTGCAAAAAATGAATTTTCCACAAATTTTGTGATAGAATTTTGCAACTTTTAACACACCCTTTTGAAAACAATCCTTCAAAGAAGAGGCTGGTTAAATCTGGGTTTCATTAGAAGAGACTTTAGAGGCGTTTCTGTTCGGACAAACAGGTCAACTCTGAAGAATCACCTGAAGCAGCTGTTAATCGGAGCGCAGTCTGTGTTTTCCCACAGGCGCAGACTTTCTCCCCACTTTGTTCTGCTCGCTCAGCAGTTTAACCGAGGAGGGGGCAGGGATTAGCGGTAGGAGCGTGTCTCTCTCCAGCGCCTGCTGGTGAGCAGAGTCTCCTAATCTTTCATGCTGAGAGGAGGCAATTTGGGAGAAGTGACCTGTGCTCACTTCCCTTTCTCGCCCTCCTTTTCCTCTAATTTCTTAGCAGTTCAGTGCAAACAGGTCGCCACATCCTTCCTTCGATTCCCCACTCCCACTTTCCGGTTTTCCGTTTTGCTGCTGGGCTCATCAGCATGCAGCGCCGTGCAGCTGCTCCTCAGGACCGGGCAGAGTTGTCAATAAAAGAACAGGCGCCGCAGCAAGGCCTCGCTGACGACTCTCTCCGCACTCCATCAGTTAATGAGCAAATAATTGTTGAGCGAGCAGAAAAGAAAATTGGGAAAGTAAGGCAGCAGGAGTGGCAGTGAGGTGAGAAACACAATGGAGAGGTGACATAAAGAAGGACGAACTGTTTCTGTGGACAAATATAAAACAGACGAGTGTGTTGGAAATTTGAGAGGAGGAAGGGAGAGCTATGGCGGGAAACCGAGGTGCTCGGTGGGAGGCGACATTGAGATTCAAGGACGAAATGGAAATATCCAGAAGGTAGAGGAGCCTCCCTGGAGCAGAGAACATTACATTTACTGAACGCAGGAGGACATGATGAAGGCAGAGCGTCCCGCCTGAAAGGTTCCTGAAGCTTTACGCGACAGAAGGGAACTGTACTACCTCGTTTATAGAGATAAAAATATTACATTTCAAGGGTTTTCTTGATGCGTCCCTCTGAGAAGAGACCCAGAAATCACTGAAGGGTCAATAATGTCCTTCTGGATGGAAGACAGTTGGACAACCTGGGGGGGAAAGGAGTGTTGATGAGAAATGAGAAGAAAAGCTCGGGGTTTCTGTAGTGGATAAATAGATCCCTGGTAAGAGATGGATGGATTGACGGACGGATGGATGAACGGTTGGATGGATGGATGGATAGATGGATGGATGGATGGATGGATGGACGGACGAACGGTTGGATGGATGGTTGGATAGATGGATGTATGGACAGTTGGATGGACGGACGGTTGGATGGATGGACGGACGGACGGACGGACGGTTGGATGGATGGACGGTTGGATGGATGAATGTATGGATGGATGGACGTTTGGATGGATGGACGGTTGGATGGACGGATGGAACGTCTAGAGTTCATTTCTGAAGCGACGCCATCGTTGTTTCTCTTCGTTCTGCTCTGTTGACTTGCCGCCATTTTCTCCTGCTAAAACCTCAGAAGCCTCTGTGAAACCTCCAACCTTCCTAAACCACCCAAAGCATCAATGTCAGTAAATACTCAACCACAACGATTACTGTTCTCAAAAAAAAAGAAAAGAAAAATTAACTCAACTGACATATTAAACAGCCCAAAATAAACATAATATTCATGAACTTCCACCACCTAATTCAATCAAACGTTTGTTTTCCTCTAAGTGCTTTGAAAGGATCCCAACTTCACTCTAATAAAATTTAATAATTTGTGTTTAATGACCTCACTGACATCTCTGGCCTGGCTCTTCCTCCTGCAGTCGAAGCTGCACAGTGACTCCTTCCAGTAAAAATAATTCCTCTGTGTCGCTCTAGCTGAGTTAGCTCCAGCATTCACTGCCTGCCGCTCTCCGACAGCCACCCACGTTGGTTTTAAACCAATACGTGCTTCGATCGAAGCGCTCCCGGCTTCATATCCCCGCCTCCTAAAGAGCCGGAGCAGCAGAGCGTGAAACACGACGCGGAGGCCATCTTTACTGGGGGCAACATGACGGATGTAATGTAGGCTCCCTTATCTGTCATTAAGCCCTGCTCTGCCCTCCCTCTGCCTCTCAGCAGGGGAGGACAGAAGGACTTCAATCAGATTAGTGGGGAATATAACTCCACAGAGACACGACGAGGCTGGAAGCCAATCAGTCACGTCTGCACGGAGAAGACGCAGGCATCCGTCTCCGAGACACTACGACTTGGTTTATGTCACCTGCTTGACCTTGTCCCGCCCCCTCCTGTTTCTGTTCTCAAAGTCAAACCTTCCTGCAGCTTCCTGCGACCCGCCGGGGAGGAATGTTACGGTCCTACCGCATCTCCACATTTCTAAAAATAGCAGCATCCAACTCCTAAAGCTGAAAATAATTCTGCCTTAATTTTATTAGGAATTTTAAGATGCATTTTTTAAAAATACAAAAAAAGAAATATTTTAAAATGAAATATTTTTTTATTAGGAATTGATTTTTCTAACAAGTATTCTGACAATTAATCGATTATTATGGCAATTAATCGAATTTAAACATTTGCCAGATCAATCAGTTATTCTAGCGATTAATTGAATATTCTGGTGATTAATCAAATAAAAATATTTGCCATATTCTGCAGATTTTTCAGTTAACCGCTTACACCTTTTTAAGTGTTTTTCTACAATATTAGAAATACATTAAGAGATGCAAATTAACAGTTTTATTCCTATTTTAATAAAAAAAATAAACATTTTATTACCAAAAATGCAATAACGTCCCATTCCTTAAGGCATCTGCAGCTAAAATAATTCTTAAAACATCAACATGTGGAAAAGATTGTCCCTTTCTGCTAGACTGAATATCAATACAGTGTGGAGCTGAAACAATTAATAGTGTTTGATCAATTACTGTCAACTCATTTAGTAACTGATTAATTAATAACTGGAATACGCTTGATCATTTCTAGCAAAGGATTCATCTGCAGCTAAAAAAAATACTTCCAACATCATCAGAGTAGGGCTAATCTGGTAACTTTTTCAGGACTAATCGATTAATAATTGGAAAGCAAAATGTCCTTAAGAGATTTTTGAAGCTAAAATATTGCAACTTGAGTTCCAAGTACAATACATTTACTGACAAAGAAGGTTTTTTATTTATCTTAAATGCAAAATGCATTTATTTTTGTACAGTTTTGACTGAATTACTGCTCTGAGTGAGTCGTTCTTTCACCACCAAAACAGACTGCCCGTTTTTTAGTTTTTATCTTATCGATTAATCGAATACTGAATTATTTGACGATTATCTCAATACCCGATTAATCGCGATTAATCCGATTAATCTGATTAATAATTTCAACCCTAAACCTTTTTGGTTAAATTTATCTTTGCCATTCTTACGCAGATGCTCTTGTTGAATATATTACATCTTGTCTGATTTATTTTTGATGCCATTTCTGTAAAAACGCTACTACCAGAGCCCAGCAGGCACCGAAACAAATACCAACTCGCCATGTTACAGAACCGCAGGGATTATTCTGATTCTTCCATCTAAATGTCAAAGTAACATTTTAGCAAGTTGTGATTCTGTTTTGTTTCTGTCACTTTTAAATTCATTAATGAAATGTTGATTTTTCGGAGCTTTTAGTTCTCATTTGAGTTTCAGCAGCAAATTAAATGCAGAAAAGCGAGTAGCAGCATGACGAGTCGGAAATGTTAACGACAAGAACATCTTATGAGGAGAGTGAGTATTTTGGAGGGGAGTTGAGGAGTAACGGGGAGGTTGAGGCCGGTCAGGGCGCCTCGCTGCTCGAAGCCTCTATAATTAGCCTGGCGCTGATCAAATGACTTAATGGGTTGTGTGAAAACAGCAGACAATTTCAGCTTCGCGCTCCAAGCTGTGCTCATATCTCATCACACTAATGGGATACTCTGGAGAGCTTGATTGCTTTTTATCTCTGATCAAGATGCCTGATAGAGGTGTGCAGCTGCAGCATTCATTAAAAAAGGAAAAAAAAAAAAAAGTCCTCATCTCTGGACAAAATTATACAAAACAGAAAAAAGGGAATAAAGACAAAGGACAGCGCTTCTTCTCCCTGACGAGTCATTTCCTGTGGATGTGAAAGAGAACGGGCTCATAGTAACTTCTTTCATATGGTCCTCAGTAAGAGGAGGGATGTCCAAAGTGTGGTGTGAGGGCCAATTTATGGCCTCTGGAATGATTTTGTGCGGCCCCCCAACGGGAATTCAAACATTATACAAATTTGGCCCATTTGATGCAGATGGAGGCTGAATTTGTAATCAGGGTAAAAATTGTTAGTAACATAATTTACTGAAAAGCCGACTTTACTTGACCCAAATCAGTTTTCATTCTTTCTTAGACTTGACTAAATATAGCAAACGTTTCAAAAGAAAGTGACTCGGATCCTGTTCTTACTACTGAAAATAAATTTACTCAATCGAGCCCAAAAGAAACTGAAAACTAGATGTCTTTCTTTTAGTAAAGCAAACATGCAAAATTAAAGTGGCAGTAACTTCCTGCCAAAAAAACAAAACAAAACGCAGAAATGTGGAGAATAATCTCAGAAATTTGCTAAAAAACAAAATCTAATCTTTAGATTAATGTCAGAAATGTTCTACAAAAAAAAAAAAAAATTTCGGAAATCAAATGTCGAAAAAAGTTTTTTTCTAGAAAATGTCAAAGTTTTCTAGAATATTTTATAAATTAATCATAAAATTTATGAGTTTTTGGCAGAAATTTACTCTTTTTTTTCCTAATGGTCCTGATACATCGTCGTAAATTCCTTTTCAAGTTTTGGATTTGCTGAGCTACTTTATTTGTTTGTTTTTTTCTTTCTTGGCCTGCGACTAGTTTTGAGTCTACTATTTTGGCCCAAATATGATAGGTGTCCAAAGTGTGGCCCAAGGGCCATTTGTGGCCCTTGGGCTGAGTTTGTGCGGCCGCCCAACTGCACCTTAAAGTGGTATTGAGCCATATTTATTTTTGTAAAGTCTTGGTTAATATCTGCTCTGCAAAAACACAAAGTCTTACCAAGTATTTTTTATCTAGTTTCTAGTGCAAATATTTTAGGGCACATGAATTAAGACAAAACTAACTTTAAACGTAACTTTTCAGCAAGATTAACAAGCTGGATTTAAGAAAATAATTCCTTCATATTGGTGAAGTTTTAGTTCGACTGGCAGATGTCACATCCTGGGAGTTTTCTTATTATTCTAGTTTGTTTTGATATCGTTGAATATTTTAAATATTTCTCTCCATATATTAAGCGTTATTCTATAAGAGAGACTCAACACGTTCGCCTACAGAGGAAATGATCCTGTGTGTCTGTCAGCGTTTTCTCTTTGAAGCAGCTTTAATTTCCCTCAGTCTGAGAAAACTCGTTTCTGCTCGTTTCTTTCTCCCTAAATTACACAGCGCACAAAACATGGCGTGCTTATTGCCACTGGGAGATCTGCAGCCTCCTCATCTCGCACCAACACCTATAATTGAACAAAATGTGGCGAACGAAGGAGGGAGCTTCAACGTAATTAGGGAGAAAAGCTCGGCGGAGACATTTCCATCTAGTTTTTTAATGATGGCGCATAAGCAGCCGTTGTGTCTGTTTGTCCCACATGAGCCGACCGAGGGGGGCGCCGCGTCCTTGGCCACCTTCTCCTTGAGAAAACGCTGCATCAGGCAGGCTGCTAATGGGCAATAACACATCCTGATCACCGGCAGGAGCAGAAACAGCAGCAGCCGTCGCCTCTCTGGGGGTTTTCAGTTACACTGCAGCGCTTCCATCTTCTGCTGCTCTGACAGATTCATCACTCCGCCCACGACAAGGAAAAAAAACAAAAAAACAATAATGACCTCCAGGATAGACGGCGGCGAATTAGGGACATTATAGACAGGGGGGGGGGGGGGGGGGAAATTTTTTTTAAAAAAAAAAAAAAATTTGAGATTAACCTCAGAAATTTTCTAGGGAAAAAAAAGAAAAAAAGTTTGAGCTCAAAAAGTTAAAAGCCTAAAAAAAAAAAAACTAAAAAATCCTGAGTAATCCCAGAAATTTTCAAGAAAAAAAACTTTTAAATTTCAAAGTTGCAACAGTTTAACATTTTCAACTTTAAAATTAAAACTGACTTTTGAAACCAATAAATTTATGAGATTAACTTCAAACTTTCTGAAAATTTTCTGGCAATTTTTTTTTTCACTTTTGAAGCTCAGAAATTTCTTTTTTTTTTCTAGAACATTTCTGAGATTAATTCTCAGGAATTTTCTAGGAAAAAATTGAAAATTTTAAACTTTTGAAAATTTTATTTCTATAAAATTTCTGAAATAAATTTCAATTTCTGAATCTTGAAAAAAAATAAGACTTTTTTAGCTCAAACAGCTGAAAATTTGCTATAAAAAAAAACATAATTTTGAGATTAATTTCAGGAATTTTCTTGAAAACATTCTGAAGTCTCAGAATTTCAGAAGTTTACATTTTTTTACTTTAGAAAATTTAAACTTTTGAAAGTAAGAAATTCCCACATTTTTTTGTTGAAAATTTGTGAGATCAATCTAAATTTTTTCTGAGTTATATTTAGAAGATTTTTGACTTTTGGAGATGTCAAAAGAAAAAAAAAATCAAAATTTTTTTTTATTTTTGTAGAAATTTTTTAAAATTAATCTCATAAGTTTTTTGGCAGAAATGTACTCCTCTAGATGTAGATAGTACGAATTAAATTCAGTGAGGTTAGTCCTACTTAGGTAAGAGTAGACATACTTAATAAAATAAATCAAGTAAAACTAAAAAGTACAGCATAGTAAAAGTACATTTTCTCTAAATAGTCAATGTAATTGAGTAAACGCAACTCTAGAGTTGAGTAATTTATCTTCATAGATTTTCTGCATACCGCAGGAATGAATCTCCTCTAGCCAGATCTATATTGTGTAAATCAGTGGAAACGCCTCGCCCTGTTCTGAGTCATTAAACTCCCCAGAGCAGCAGCTGCACACCTGGACAAGACGACCAGGAGGGAACAAAGTCCGCTCCGAGGCGGCGGTGCAACCGACAGCAGAGCAAATATTTTATTGATGGGACGAAAACCTGAAGGAGCCGAAGAGACTCAGAGAAACACTGAGAAAGCAGAGCTGACGGAGAGAAACACACAGAGAACGCATAAAAATAAAAATTAACAGCAGGGACTGCAGGAAGCGTCTCCTGGAGGTTAAAGGACATCTGCTGAATGGTGTGTAGAAACGCTCAGCAAGGAAAGAGGCAGCAGGCGACGGATTCGCCAGAGGAAAAGGAGCGAAAAGGAAGAGGGAAGGAAGGAAAGAAGGCATAAAAAAGGAAGAGAGGAAATAAGATGAAAAAGAATGTAGGAAAAAGAAACGGGAAACAGAGAAAGGAGACAGGAAGCAGAGAAAGGAGACAGGAAGCAGAGAAAGGAGACAGGAAACAAGGAAAGGACAAACTCATTGTTAAAGGAGACTCAAAAGCTGTTTTGGGCACAGAAAGAAAAAAATGAGGAAAATAAACACGTAAGGAAAGAAAACAAAGATACAGGAATGAGAGAGGAAGGAGGGAAGGACAAGAAGGCTGAAGAGGAGGTAGGACACAGGAAAGGAAGAACAATTTGGAGGAAAAAATGAAGGATTCCAGGAAGAATCGAAGGAGTGAACGAGAAAATAAAAGAAAACCCGAGCGAAGACGTCAGGGAGGGACGAAGGACAGAAGGAAGTGAGGAACTTAGAGCAGGAAACTCGTCCTGTGAAGGAAGCGTGCTCCATTTTTCAGGAGGCGGCTGAACGATGTGCAGCCATGGATGAGCTGATGTGAACCCGCTCACTCCTTCCCCACCGCGCAGCGACTCTCACGACGAGAAGAAGAAGAAACTAAATATGTTATGAGCTGCGAGAAGATTCACAAAACACACACACACACCCACACACAGAGATAAACTGGAGAGATAATTAGAGCCGACGCACAGCTGGAAGACAAAGGCTGCCGTCGTGAGAACACGGACCGCCTGATGAGGCCGCCATCTTTAAATCCTCAGGATGAGGAGAGAGCGCGCGCCGGTCGATGAGACGCTACAGAAGGCGATGTTCAATTTTATCATTAAAGCTCCTGATAAGAGTGTTAAGGTGAGGCTACGACAAAAATAACCAAATTACGAGAATAAAGTAGGAGTAATGCAAGAATAAAGTCGTATTACAAGAATTTTGTTGTCATATAAGGAGAATAAAGTCGTAGTTATAAGATTATGAGAATAAAGTCATACAAAACTAAAATCAAAATAATACAAGTCATAATATCACGAGAAGAAAGTTATACTAGAAACGTGGTACAAAAATAAAGTAAAATACGAAAATGTCATAGTATTACAAGAGTCAAGTCGTACAATAAGAAAATCAAAATATGACAATAAAGTTGTAATAAAGAGAATAAAATTGTACAAGAATAAAACAGAAAGTCGTATTACGAGAATATAGTCATAATATGAAGAGAATATCAAAACAGTACAATAAAGTTGAACTGTTCTGCAGGAAAAAAGTCATAATATTACAAGAAAAAAAGCCGTACAAAAATAAAATCGAAATATGAGAATAGATTAATATTATTACATTATATCTGAAATATTAACATTCAACAACTTGTATAGAGAAGCTTGTCAACTAACAAGCGTTTTCCCCTGGACACCAATAAGGAATATTCTACTCTATTACAAGAATACAATAGAAATTGTGCCAGAATAATGTTGTAACATCGTAAAAAAGTTATTTCAAACACGTAAAAAATATATATTTTTGTGTGTTTTTAGTAAAAACAGGAAATCTCCAGTTTTGTTGCAGATTGTGCGAAAAGGCAAAACGTTTCAGCATTTATTTACCAAAACTTCCATAAATTTGCTTCAGTTTGCATCTTTATCCAGATAATCTTCACAAGTGAATCTATGACGTCTAAATGTTTGCAGCCTTATTTTTGGTATTTCTAAACGATTTATATCCTTTTTTGATGCAAAAGAAACAAAAAGGTCCAAATTATTTCCTGTTTTATCCTGATTTCCTTTGAAGCAGCTGCTGCGACCCTGATGGTTTATTGAAACAGAGTTTGTAATCACTGAGGGAAACTAAATTATATTTGTTATTTTAAACATAAACGCCAGGTTGGATGAGGCAGAGAGGAGACATAAAAGCAGCCAGATTACAGATTAAAATCAGACATTCCTTTCCCGGTGTGGGTCGGATCAGGCCGATGTCGGCTGAGTCACCGGTTTGAAGTCGGATCTCCTCCGCTGGGAGTGGAAAACGGGAATGAGAGGGGAGTATCAGGGAGCTGGGATTAGTAGCTTTCTCCTGGCAAATCCATGAGCCGCTTGCGCTTCTTGTTGCTAAGAGGATTCAGAAGAACGGCCCAACGACGGGAGCGACGCTTTGGGCTCTAATCTACTGATTCAGGAGGCGGAGAGGCCGATTCTCTGCTGCTGGAGAACAAGCCAACACCAGGAACGGGAAACCTAAACATGGAGGACAGGGGCGCACCGATCGCAGATTACCGATCTGTAAAAACCCTGACCTGCCGATCCCAATGTTACGACTTCACAGGAATAATCAGACAGCTATGAGAATAAAGTTATGAAAGTATAAGAATAAAATCATTATGAGAGTGAAGTTATAAAATTACGAGAATAAAGTCATAAAATTACAAGAATAAAGTCATAAAATTACAAGAATAAAGTCATAAAATTATGAGAATAAAACTTGTAAATAAAATAAAAAGATTTTGGGAATAAAGTCATAAAACTGTCGCCATTGATGCACCAAAGCATAACCTCTTACCTTTTGTAAGATTGTATTAAACTAAAAAAAGTAGACTGACTACACTGCAAAAACACAAATATCTAAGTAGACTTAAAATAAAACAAAACTAACTTATAAGTAACTTTTCTGCAAGATGTAGAAGTAGTTTGTTTTAAGTAAACAATTCCTCAATGTTGATTAAAAAATGTTGTTCTGTTGTCAGATTATTTAACTTAAAACATGGGGATAATTTATCTTTATCAGTGAAATAATCTGACAGTGTAACTAACACTTTTTCATCTATATCAAGGAATTGTTTACTTAAAACAAGCTCCAGTATCTTTCTAAAAAGATACTTGTACATACTTTTGTTTGTATTTTAGCGAAAATACTTTTTTAAGTGTGTTTTTGCAGTGTGGGAGTTTTGACTAATGAACTGTAAGTAAAAGATATCTGATTTTTTCACCAAGCGGAGCAAGAAAACCAGTCGATCGATTGGTGAAATGCAACATGTTTAGCTTGATCATCCCTCCAATAGATGCAACACATAATGAAACAAAATGTGGTTTTAAATGTTTGCAGATGTCATTATGTTTATATGAAGAAAAAAAAAACAGCTGGGAGGATTTGTTTTTCAAAAATATTCAGCAGAAAAATGTGACGTGATGTTGCACAAGAGTCAGAAATGTTGGAGCTAATCCTGGGCAGCTTAACTCAGCACAAAATAAAATGTGCTGTCTGCATTAACCGCTCCAAACGTTCTGTCTGGGCTGATGGAGCCGCATACCTCAGAGTGATGCAACCGCATGGCTGACACCAGCCTGCATCCCGCAGAGATCCAGCTGCTACAAGAAAGCCAGATTAAACTAAACATCAGTGGTTGTTGCACCGTTTTTTTTGTTTTTTTTTGGATAAAGAAATCCAGCACAGATGCTCACATAGCTGAGCGTTAAAACCTCCAGCTGCAGAAACAAAAGTTCAGGCCGGTCTTCACAGGTAGCAGCCACAACCAAACTGTTTAGGCAGCTGAAGAAGTTGGATCAATCTCTAACCAAAAAGCAGGAACTACGACAGACTGAAGCTTTACGGAGCAGAAATATATCTGCAGACAAAAGCTGGATATTTTAACAACTTTAGCTTCAATAATCTTATATTCTCTGCCTTTTCAACCCTGATAGTTCAGTAGATTTGGTTCGATTCTGGACCAAAGTTGCAACATTTGCTACATTTTCAGCCGCCGAGGTTCGCTTCCACGCTGCACTGAGTCAAACAAACCAAACTAGTTTAAAAACCTGTTCCCCTCCTCACCTGTGGGGGCGCTGCCTCAAAAAGCACTGATGGAAACAACATAAAAACCATAAATATCGAAAAGAAAAGAAGATGTATGAAGAGAGAGTTTGAAAATATTAAAAGAAAAAGTTAATTTATTAAATTAAATAGAATTTCTCTGTTGTCTTTGGTAAAAAGCCACAAACTGTTTTTCTGCCCAGATTCGCACTTTTGTTTTGGTTACATTTAGTCCGCTTCCTGCCTTTGGATTCTCCCTTATGTTGTGTTCGCACCAGCCTTGTTTAATCCGCTTTAATCAGACTCCAGTTTGCTTGTAGAAAATCTGGTTTGTTTGTTTGTGGAGATTTGAATCTCAAACCTCGGTCTCGGTTTGGTTGAAGTGAACTCTGGTGCGGTTTGAATGCGTTCGTGAATGCCAGGCGGACAAGAGACTGCTCCGAAAGCAGGAAGTGGACTACAACACAAGGCATTCTGGGTGAATAAAACCCAAACAAAGCAACTAGTAGCACTAGCAAGAGAATTGGCCCATGGTCTTTCACCAAAGACAGAAGAGAAATCCTACAGATGCTAAAATCTGACACTACTCCATTTTTGTTTACATTTTGTGAAGAAGGAAGTTGCGCTCAGTGTTCAGTGTTCTTCACTGGTTTTTGATGCAGCGCCACCACAGGCGAGGAGGGGAACTGGTTTTTAAAGAGTTTAGCTCATTTGCAGTGTGAAAGAGAACCAAACCAGCTGAAAATGTAGCAAATATTGCAACTTTAGTCCCAAGTGAACCAAATCTATTGGACTATCAAGTGTGAAAACAACTTAAAATTTAAATTTGAGCTTTTTTTCTCTTTTTTTTTTTTTTTACATTTGACACAATCAGACATGCAACTTTGTAACCCCTCCTAAATATAAAATTTTTTTCTCTCTACTGTCTCCAACTTTGAGCCGAATGGCTGCCATATCATTAAAGGAAGGAATGCATAACCGCCGAAAGTAAAAACAAAAGATAAAAGCCTTGTCTTTGATATAACCAAATGAATTTGTATCGTACAATCAACAAGCAACGGGGATTTTACACCATTTTTCATTTCAGGAGAATCCACAGCATCGACCTGGAGTTTTGTGGCCTTTCTGAGAGAGCAGCAACACGGATTTTATTGTGGACATAATAATCAGCACTAATGAAGATTATATAAACACAATCTTCACCTCCACAACCTCAAAATGGCTGAGCCGCTAACTTTCCTATTTTTTCGTAGTGGGAGAAGTTTGATAAGCAGAGTCAGGAAGAAGCATCTTGTTGAAAATGTTTGTCACGTTTGAGCAGAAAAAAGACTGTTTGCCCTGGGGTGGGGGCTGTTTGTTGTGGAAATGGCAGCATTGTTGCACCAAGACACACGTGAAACTCTGCAAGAGTCTGCAGTGATGAGGCAGCAGGAAAATAGGACATCGAGATTTTATTTATTCATCAAGATTGAAAAAGTATCTATTTTTCCAAGTTGTTACCAGCATCATAATTATTCTATTCGAGTATTTTAATTATTTTGTTTGCTCATAATTTGTACTTCTTTAATCCACTTGATCATTAAAATAGGCAAAAATAAATTGAAAACAAGGTTGAATGACTCACTAATGTTAGATTGTAAAGAAATTTGAATATTTCCACTTTTATTTTAAGGGGATTTTGGCAAATTCCTCTTAAAAAATTAACAGCTCTATGATATTTTACCACAGTAACACCTATCGAGATTTAAATGGTCACTAAATTGGTCTTTATGTGATTGAATTAGTGTTTTGATATCCATTAAATCACTGCTTTTTCTGCAATTTGGCTAAAAAAGCTACGTCACACACTCCAAGTTCAAAATATTCACAAACATTTGAATTTAATCTGCTTTCCGCCTCAGCTTTCACCTCCACGTGTAAATTTTTCCGGTGAAATGTTGATATTTTCCTCGTCTAAATGAGCAGAAAACGCTCATTTAAAACGCTCGTTTCCTCCTTAGAGTAGAATAACAATCTGGCAAAACGCGTGAGAAAACCACAGCAACTTTTCATCTCCATAATTCAACCATATTTTTACAGTAGCATCAACTTTCAAAGTTCAAATGGTTACTGAACTTGTATTTTGATACATTTGATCTATTTTTACACAATAACGTGTTTATTTTAGATTTAAAAATATTGTTCAGCTTTGGGTGTGATAACACTCTGAAAATATTCAAAGACATTTTATTTGCACCGACTGCAGTTTTTTTAATAAAGCCTGACCTGCCGAATCCAATTCTGATCGATACAGATCGTTTTGTCTGAAAAGTCGCTAAATATACTAACAAAGTCACTAAGTGAGGATGAGTGTCGTTTACTGTGCAGGTTCAGACGTGACCCGAGATCATAACACGACAGATATGATCGTAAACACATGAAATGTTTACATTTCTGCCCTTCAGAAGCTTCTGCACCTCACATCACTGAAGCCGCTATTTGACTGAGGCTAACATTTTTTGTTTGTGTTGCTATCTGCACTGCAAAAACACAAAGTCTTACCAAGTATTTTTGGTCTAGTTTCTAGTGTAAATATCTTAGTATACTTGAAATAAGACAAAACTAGTTTACAGTTAACTTTTCATCAAGATAATATTGATGAATAACTTCTAGTTCCACTGGCAGATTATTTTACACACAAATCATTTTTCCCATGTTATAAGTGAAAAAAATCTGCCAGTGGAACTAGAAGTTATTCATCAACATGAAGAAATTATTTACTTAAAATAAGCTACTATATCTAGCTAAAATGCTACTTATAAGTTATTTTCATCTTATTTCAAGTGTACCAAAAAATTTGAACCAAAAAAAAAGACAAAAAACCCAAAAACGTTTTCATATTTTGTGTTTTTGTGACCATTTCTTCCAATATTAATCCAACATGGCCGCCCCAATAACATTCTCAGCGTCATCTCTGTTTGGAGGTTTCAGCTGTGAACTCTTGTTTTCTTTTTCATGTTTTGTTTCTTGTTTGCGTCAGTAATGCTGCTCGCAGATTCTGTGAGAAGAGGGCCATGCCTTCCCACTGTCGCCACATGCTTGCTCAGGTCCAGAGATTGCTGCATAGTCAATAGCTGCGCTTGCAAATTTATGTCGAAAAACATTCGACAACTTTACAATTGTGGCGTTTCTGTTGAATAAGACGCACAGTTAAAGTCGCAGTGAATCGGTTTGTTGGTGTGATATATGGCGCCATCATTCTCCTCCCACTTCCGGTTGTCTTCTTCGTTGTTTTCGCCGGTACTAAACATCCGGTTGTTGATCGCTAGACTCGTGATGCGGGGAAAAAGTGTTTCCATTTCAGTTTTGATACAGCCGTAAGAAAACACTCCATCTTAACGCAAAAACAAGATTATTTTCTAAATTATTGTGTTTTGATTAAGCGAATTTGTTTTTTGCGAATAGAAACGCGTCCATTGATTTAGGGATGACATTTGAATATGACTAATAAATCAAACTAAAATGTGTCTATGTTTGGATTGATCTGACTCTTAAGTGTTAAAATGACATTTATTTATATAAATAAAGTGAATTATGCAGTAAATTATTTGCCACCATCCGTAAATGTATTATAGAGCCGAAGTTAATCATAATTAGACACTTTGATGGAAGGAGGCAGTCCTGAAGAGGCAGGAAAAGCCACATTTTGGACCCGAGGTGAAGGATTTCCTCTGCTCAGGGTTTATGATCCGCTGAAGAAGGCATTGTGTCCCCTGAAGGCCCCTCTGAGCGTCTTTCATTTGATCTCTGCAGCAAAACTCTGCTGTTATTCAACCTCGTAGGACACCCCGACCGCACATTGTCCACTGACTCGCAGACAAAACTGCAATCACAGCTCAGGAATGAGGCGGAGAATGACCTGGAAAGCGAGCTGATTAATTATTAAACCCCCTCTCGTATCATTTTATGGTCTTAAATGGAGCAAAAACGCAACAAGAAATCTGTGAACAACAAACAGAGGCGATCAGATTGGCTACTTGTTGGCAAAAAGCCCGATCAATACAGTTCACATGAAGCGAGATAATGCGCAAATAAACGACGTGGTCGCTTATTGTTATGGCTCCACAGATTTAATTTGCTTTTAAATCACAGTGATAAATCGGGAACATTTACCTCAATGTATCCGGCCAGGGCTGGAACCACAATGCCCAAAACGAGGGCAGAAATCGCAGGGACTGAACCCATCTTCCAGGCTCTCCTGATCCGCTGATCTGCTGGAAATAACTTATATCCCCCTCAGCTGTTCCTGCGCGCAGGCGTCCGCAGGAATCAAGAGCAAACAAACCAGGTCCCGGGGATATTTCAGGAGTTTTCCCCCCACCCGGCTCAGCCAAACGGGTCAAAATAAAAAGATTTCTGCTTGTTTCGGACCACGGAGCTCGACTGGAAAGCGCCTCGGTGTCGGACTGCTGTGTTAATGTGGGCAAATTGTGGCTCCTCTCTCCCTTTACTGCCTCCTCCCTCGTTTACGCCTCCCCTCTATCCGAGCTGAGCATCTGGAGAGGGAACAGCGCCACCAGGCGGTCAGCGTTGTAATATCACTGCCTTTTAAAACGGGCCGAAAACTAATTACAGTTGAATATGCAAGAATTTACATTTACTTAAGTAACTTCTATAAAATAAATGTACTTTTAGGGATACTTTTACTAAGTTGTACTTTTTACTTTTACTTGAGTAATTTTATTTTTAAGGCTCACTACTCCAGCGAGTAAAATTTCTGGATTCATTAACTTCACTGAAAGAAAAACAAACATGTTTTAACCAAATGTTCGCCAGACGCAGACACACACCTGCAGTTTCTGCTAAAATTTCATACGTTTTTTATTGAAAAAAGCTGATATGGAAACATTTTTTTTTTCTTGATTTTGTTATTTTTTTGTTACTTATATGGATTACTGTCACATAAAGACCAAAGCACTTTGGTCTTTAAAATGCTAAAAGAAAAATTAAGGACCAAACTGTATATTTTAGTCCATCTGATCAAATTTAGAGCATCAAACTTGCTTCATGGTGCTCGGTAAATGGCATTGAGTCGTTAGCTTTTCTTTTAGGTGCTTTGTCTTCCTGAATGGACTTAAAATAAAACGCCTTAAAAACACTAAGCTACTTTTTAAGGAGAATTATTGCTCAAATTTAATACATAATAATACTACAAATTATTGTTTCCTTGTACGTTAAATATAAAGTTGTAAAGGGTTGCACATCACTCTTCCTTCTAAAATCAACTGTCACTTAACAGTGTGTAGCAGTATACTTGCTATTTACGCTTCATGTTGGTAAAGTCATCGTTTACATTCGTTACTACAATAAAAATGTTACACCTTACCGCCCAGAAGAGTCTGAATGAAGCACAAACAACAAAGTTTTCTATATTTTAGCTAAGCTAAATAATTAAAAACAAATACTACATCTGTTTCTCATTTAATTTCACATTTGGCAAAGCTTAGCCTTAAAATATGATGACGTTATGAAACCTTCGTGTCACAAAAAATATCAATCTATCCTGTATTTCTTTGACATTGAGGTTTTTTTTAACTGCCTTATGTTCTCTCCTCATGCTGTTTGACAATAAACTTATGCCCTCATTCAGCCTTGTTTTTATTAGTTGCAGTGTTTTTATTTGCTTTCACGGTTATAGGCAAGGAAAATGTATTTATATGGCTTCATTCAGACACAAGACAAACCAAAATGCTTCACAGGACGTCAAAGGAAACACAAATCATAAAAAGCATTTAATAAAAGAAAAATGTAAAAATACACACACACATATATATACATATATAACAGATTCTTGGATCAAAAATGCATTCAGTCCTAATTTAAAGGAATCAAATATTTCTGCACATTTCAGGTTTTGTCACCAATTCATTATTGTATCATGAATTTCACACAAATTCCCTTCGGCTGCTCCACCAGGAAGCCTCATGACGACCCTCTAATGACCTGGATATTCTTTCTGAAGGTTTATTATTTCACTTCTGCAGCTTATTTAAAGCAGGCATGTACTCAGGTTCCAGTTGCTGAGTTTCTGGCTGCTTTGGGAAAATTCAGCTCCCAGTTAATGATGTGACTGTGCCTCAGGGAAATCCCTGGAGTTATTTGAAATAAAGTCTAGATCAAAAAGTAAAGGGAAAAGTACCTAGTAGAGTCCCTTAGTAAAATCAGCTCTATAAAACATCACAGCATTGTTTTCATGAGTCTAATTATGATTTTCTTTATTCTTGATTAACCATTACCCAAGTTATTAATTTAATTTAATTTATTTACTTTGTACGTGTGAATGTTTGGCTCCCTTTAGTGGTTACTTTGAGAAACTAGGTCATGACATTTCTTATTATCTTATCCAGATCATTTAAAATACACTACTCAACCATAGCTATTTAAAAATGATTACTAAATGTAAATATTTGCATTGTTTTTACCGATAAAGCTATACTTGTAAACTATAAAGTTAAACTCAATTTTTTTTAGCTGACTAAATGTTTTTTCTTTTTTTATTATTATTATTTACCAAATTTGGAAAATGGAGGAAAATCCAGTTGTTTCTAAATATGATCAGTAGGCGTAAAAAAACTAATTAACATTCAGACAATTTCGTGCCATTAATGTGAAAAGGATCTTTTTACATATATGTCACATGAAAATATAATATAATATAATATAATATAATATAATATAATATAATATAATATAATATAATATAATATAATATAATAT
>CAEGAE010041509.1:0-13656 GCA_903067095.1 Girardinus metallicus
GTTTCTGGTCCTTCAACAGCTCTTTGGTCTTCACCATAGTGGAATTTGGAGTGTGACTGTTTGAGGTTGTGGGCAGGAGTCTTTTATACTGGTAACCAGTTCAAACAGGTGCCATTGATACAGGTAATGAGTGGAGGACAGATGAGCCTCTTAAGGAAGAAGTTACAGATCTGTGACAGCCAGAAATCTTGCTTGTTTGTCGGTGACCAAATACTTATTTTCCACCCTTATTTTCAAATAAATTCTTTAAAAATCAGACAATGTGATTTTCTGAATTTTTTTTCTCATTTTGTCTCTCATAGTTGATGTCTACTTATGATGTCAATTACAGGCCTCTGGAAGTGGGAGAACTTGCACAGTTGGTGACTAACAAAATACTTTTTTTCCTCACTGTATTTCGCCATTGATATAGATGAGAATTCGGGATGAAATGCAATTAATTTCATTGTAGTAGCAAGAAGCTACCAGTAGAAGGCAGTGTAAGACTGTATAACAGTTAGCTTAACGCAGTGTTTCTCAATTATTTTGTCATGCCCCCCCTAAGGATCATAATTTCTTTCGCACCCCCCGCCCCACTCAGTGCCCTCCCTCCCCAGAATTTAAATACTATTGCGAATCTGTTCATATTTAATAATTTATCGTACAAACCTTTGTCTCCAGCATTGCATGACCTTATTATCAAAACCACTGTTTTATTGTTCTAAGCCTCAAAATAATATCCAAAATCAGTTTGTTGAGTGAATCACTAACATTTAATCAAGACTACTTGGTTTGAAAAAGAAAAAGTGCAAATGATTCACTGGGATTTGCAATTTTAGACTTAATATAGCAAAACATCTTACAACTATGAGCATTGGTTACCATCAGCTTCTTCAGTTTAGTATTTCACAAGGTATATAGTTTTTAACATTTATTGTGGGAACATTTGCAGCAATGCTGCTAATATTTCAGCTTGTCAGATGAGAAGAGATGAAAAGTGCATAACATTTTGCATTAACAATAAAAAGACAGGTTTCGTCTATTTTCTGGCCCTTTTCTGCGAGCTACAATTACTTGTTTATGGTGGAGTATAATAGCCAGGCTCTGAGTTTTTGATTTGGGTTTTAAATACAAGTAAAGTTGAACGAGAACAAAGTCACGTCATGAAACTGATCATAACGACAAGGGACAGCTTGTATCTCACAGAAACAGTCTGTGAGGAAGTTGCAGCCACCTCTCATGTCCGTGTGGGTTTTCTTCACAAGTTCTGGCTTACTTCCACAAAACAAGAACACGGTTCAAAGGCTAATACGTGACTGTAAGTCGAGAGGGCAGATGGCTGCTTCTCTTGCAACTCTCAGGAGCGTAGAATGGGGAGAGAACTTGCCATTAAAAAACTGGAACTAGACTGGCTGCAAAACTGGAGAAAGACGACGCGACAACCTCTCAGAAAAATCTCATCTGTATGTTCTGTATGTCTTTCATCAGTAGGTTTCTAACTGAGCATCATAACAAGCATGACTTACTTTTCAAACCCAAATATTCTGAGTTTTAAGTACATAGTTCCAGTTTACATTTGGAGACTCAACAGGTAAAAAGTGTGAAAGCAAAAGTGTTTTTTTTTATATAACTGATACATTAAGCCCTTGAAAGAAGTAAGACTACTCAAAACAAGCCTGTAATTCCTAAAATGAAAATCTGATCATGAGGTTGACACTAAACGGTGTAATTTCCATGTTATTAAACAAACCCTTTCTGCAGGAATAATAGTTTTGTTTTTCTAAAGCAAAGGGGGGGGGGCGATTATGTTATATTGCAAATGTACACAAATATGGGTAGAAGGTGCAGCGCATCCAGTCAGTCTCTAACACACATTCAGCCAAGTGCTTTATCTGTTTCATGAATTATTGCAAGCTTTAGAAATGTTTTGTTTTTGTCTGTGTGTGGGGCTATTTTTACTATTTAGTGTCTGATCTACTTCCTGTTTTAAATTCATTTTTTGTGTTCAACCAAAGCAGGGAAGTTTCAATTCAGTTAAACTTGATAAAACAGCGCCATCTTGTGTTAACCCTCCTGTGATATTTCTAATTTCTTCACGTTCACTGCTCATTAATGAGTCAGTGGTTGGTTATTGAGTTCCATCAAATCAGTGAAATGCTGTTAACTGCTCATTAGTTTTAAAAATTTCATCTTCCAGAAATAAACTTCTTTACAGGTGAAAGTAAAAATAAAATTGCAAAAATGAAAGACTGGGAAAATAAGGGTCATTTTGTGCAATTTAATCCCTTCCTTCTGGAAAAAGCTGTTTTGAGATGGGTAGAGGTACAATCACTGAATTAAAGTAATATTACTTGCAACAACCTAATGTATTTGGCTGCTCTCTGTGACGTATGTTCATGTCATCCGCCAAAAAACACTTTAAAGAAGTGTCTTCAATAGTGGACCACAATAAAGCTGCAAAATGCTTACATGTAGAGTTTAAAAACTAGAAGGTGTAGGAGACAATAATTAGTGCCTGCAATTTTACTTTTAAAACCAAAAAATGTGGTCGGCTCTTTTCAAAAACAATCATTTCATCACCAGAATTAGGACGGTACCCAATCGCAGCTGGTTTCCTGATGTTGATTTAGAGAGTTTCTTGTTCTCAGAAAGTCATGAATTACTTTCTCTGAGGGGGGAAACCCAAAGGGCTCAAAAAATGGAAAATCATTAAAAATATCAGCGGTTAACCACAGACATAAGGCTTGTTCGAAACCGTCTCATAAAACCCAGACGTTTTCTGGAAAAACTTTAATGTGTTCACTTTAACATCCGTCAGCCTCTGGAGAAACGGAAAACAACAAATTAAACCAGTATGTGAGTTTATACTTTGTTTTGTGCTGTTGAAAGTGCTAAGGGTTACAATTACTGTTACGTTGAATTTAATCTGAAGGGATTAAACAAGAGGAAGATGTTCAAATCTTTAAAATTATTTTTTTTTTTCCTAAAGCAGCAGTTTTTACAAAACAAGTACACGTTTCTACTCCTGTCGTAGTCGGAGGTATTTAAAGCCTTGCTTTTATCTCGATGCTCAAGTCGTTTGTGTTGGCATCATTCCTCGCTCCCGTCTGCCATTACACAACCTGAGCTGGATGATCACACCTGCTGGTAATTCTGTTGTCTCGTAAGGCTGGACCCAATTTAATAAATCATTCAACTTATCGGATTAAGCACCAAATTAGCATGCGGGCTCCCATCCAATCAAAAGCAGCTGCTCCAGATTAAACCACCGCCCATTGGCTCACGAACACAGCAGTCTTAGGACTGTGTGCGAGAGGTCATGACCCCTGCTGACCTGGATTACTACGCGCTCCTGTAGCAATCTCTTGAGCCACTAAAAATAGCTTGAGCCAGAGTTTCTCTAGTGAAGGGCTGCAGTGACCCGGCCTGCCCTGACCCAGTCTGAGGCTGTCTGGATTACAGCTCTGCTACTGAACAGCCAGAGACGCATTTCAGAGCTGCAAACAGGCCAACTTTATACATCCTTCTCCTGGTGAAGGTTCAAGTTTGCTTTGTTTTTTGAAGATTTTTCATTTTTACTTTCTACATCATCCCTCTCTCTGTGCACAGTAGCAGAACAGACTTTGATCCTCATCCAGCTCTATTAAGAGCTCAAATTATTTAAAGTTTTTGAAATGTACTATAAATATGGGCAAATTTAAGCAAGGAGCCAATTTCCTGTCAGGGTCAATTTGTGTAATTTAATCTGGTTCTACTTCCATTTTATGTCTGTAAAGACCCATTTAAATTTATGAACTTAAGCCATTGTGGTTCAATTAATGCTTTGTTTTATGGCTTACATGGACCAAGTCATAAAAATACTGAAATCTCAAGTACCGACAAGTTTTGAATCACTTTCCAGAAACTCATTTAGTCAAAATCTCATGTTGGCCAAATGACTCATTAAATATGACTATGACTCCTACTCAAACCCAAATCTTTTAAAACATTTTTAGCTTTAAGGATCCGATTACTCTACTGAAATAAGAGCCAAATTTATTTTAAGGCTTTTTGCACAACTCAAAATTGTGTCAGTCAATATAGAGAACATTGAACCCATATAAATCATTTTAAATTAAGGTCACCAAACATGTGTAGGTGAAGTAAAGCTTAATTTATTGGTTTATGGAAAATATATCACATTTTTTACATTTGTGAGATGCCTTCAGCTTTTAGTCCATTAAACATTTTATTCCAAACATGTCTCAAAAAACATCTCAAAGCTGCATTTAAAACTCGCCCTGCGCAAAAATCGTTCTCAATCATTCTAACCAAGTCGTCCTAAAGCCACCACTTTGAAAAACGCTTTAACCAAAAGCTCATCTGCGTCTTCGCTACAAAACATTTTCCAAACAGTCCAATTTAGATACAACAGCCCAGCCATAAGTATTATTTGTGAAAACGCAATGTATGAATTTGGGTGCATTAAAACAACAAGCAGACTGGAGTTTGCTCACTGGACTACAAATTGAAGAGCTGACACAAATACAATAAATGGGTGAAACATACGCATTATTATAGCAGCAGCAACAGTGACATTTGGTTAGTTTTGCTTCTTTTAGAACTTTTTTTTTTTAAACATCCACATGGTTGATACCAGAGTGCAACTGCATGGACAGGTTTACATCGTTATAGGTTGATTTATAATATTCTGATGAACTACGAGCCTTGCAAGGTTGAGATGCATTTAAAGAGTATTATGGCACATTTTAAAACCGAAGAGGAAACATGTCACAGATCTTTTTACTAGAACAATAGGCAATGCAAACTTTACGATACACTAATATATAGATATATTTTGTAACCAAAGTTTGTCGTCAGTACATTAACGTAACATTTAAAAAGCATAACATCAATTTTTTTTTCCTTCTTCATATCCGTTTGCAGAACAAATGTATCAACTGCAGTTATTACAGTGTCTTGTTTTGTTTTTTTTTTTTCCTCATTTGCTCCCCCCACCCACAATAGTCATTCTGAAACGGCACAGAGTGCGCCCGTTTCCGATCTGCGCCGCAGGCCGCGTAAAGCCTACGGCTCAAAACACCACATTATATCCCACCAGGAAAAAGCCTTCTTTACGTCTCAAGTTCGTCATCTGTTCCTGAACTCCCAAGCCGCTCGCCTCCAGCTGAGCACAAACAAACACCCTACATCTCAACTAACTGCTCTTGCAATAATCAATAGTGACACAAATTGTACAGATATATAGCTATATGTTCATGTATATACCTCCAGTGTGTACACAAGCTGACCACTACCTCTGATGGGTTCAGAGCCTCCTTGTTGTCACAAGAGACGGCCACAAAAAGGGTGCATGCAAGAAGAGTACTCGATTCATGGTTGTTGTTTTTTTTGTTTTGTTTTTTTTTCTTTTAAAGAGTTAACACAGGTGCAAGACAGTTTTCCCTTGCTGAAGACTATCTGGGAAGAATTAAAAAGCCAACATCCCTGTACAGATTATAGCCTTAAGTTCTATCCTTCTACCAGTTTGGTGTTGCTCTTTCCTCTAAATTAATCAGCAGCTGGGTGACTCAGCAGATTCTTGGTCTGAAGTTGGAGGACTTTGGCCCTCTTAAAGCTTGGTCCTTTAACTTCTTCAGGGATTATTCTGTTGGTGTTTTTTTTTTTTTTGGTTTGTTTTTCTTTTTTAAACAGATACCTTCGAAGTATTATTTGGATGTTTTGAAGCACACATTGAGAAAATTCCTACAGGCGAGTGGTTTTTGAAGGGGGTGGTTGTTTGACATTTGATAACTGTTCCTGCTTTTTAAGTTTCTTAAACGACGGTAATCTTAGTGGGACGAGCAACATTGAGAGAAATTTCAGCGCTCTCTTCACTTGGCGGTCATCATCTGGACAAACTCTGGATGGAAGAAGACAGTGCAACATTTTTCAGATATACATGTTTAGAAATATTAAAAAAACAAAAAAAACAAAAAACAAAAAGGGGCTTAATGGGTTGGCAGTAAAGACAACTCACCCTCGTAGTTGACCTGGCCATCACCGTCAATATCAGCCTCGCGGATCATCTCATCCACTTCCTCGTCTGTGAGCTTTTCACCCAGGTTGGTCATAACGTGCCGTAGCTCCGCCGCGCTGATGTAGCCGTTACCGTCCTGCAAATAAAACAAAATCTTACTTTGGGAAGGTAGGACACAAAAATATGTTGTCTTCTAATATTCGGGCATTTCTTCCCTGTGGTTTGGCTCTTCCATGTGAAAATAGATTAGCCTGGTGACTGTTCTTCCATTTTAGGAAAAATACCAGTCCTTTGTATCGATCATCCAACAAACTGGTAATTTGGTATTGCTTAATACAAAACCCTGACAGACGAGGAAATGACCAGGTTTTCAAGCCGATAACCGATATTCAAAAAATGTTGATCTGCTTTCATTAATTTTTTTGGTCTGAGAAGTTGCTAGATATAGCCGGTAACAGCGGGGCGACCGTTGTTGACAGCAGACGTGATCTGCTGGGCGGGGTCGTCTCTCACAGTGGAGTATAGGAGGACAGTGGCTGTTTTTCAGACCTTTGTGGGGCCAGAAAATGTCATTGGACAAGATCGGTGTCACGTGCAAGAATTGACCGATTATCCAAAAATAAGGAAATTGATTTATCAGTGGTCTCCTAGTTTCTTTGTTTCTGTAGACTAGTTCAAAAATATAAAAACGGAGCCCAGTTTAATATTCATTATGACTTGCTTTGTCCAAAGAAAATTTAAAACCAAGATGATGTTCAAATATTTCTCCTGTATCTCTGCTTCAAACGTCTCCAGGAAGTTTAACTACGACTAAAAACAAATATCTTTTTAATGCGTTTTTCACATTTGTTTAACAAATAAATGATACTTCAATATAAAAAAAATCATCTAGAATAATTTGAGTAAAATGCCTTATTTTAGGACAACACCAAACTGACATTTTTCCACTTGCAAATAGTTCTGAATGCATTTTTCTTGTCATCGTTATAAAATCAAGATAAAAACATTATCCAGTTTTGCTTGGTACTGCTGATTAATTTAATTCTGTACCTTGTCAAATACCCTAAAAGCTTCCCTGATTTCCTCCTCACTATCCGTGTCTTTCATTTTTCTGGCCATCATAGTCAGGAACTCGGGAAAGTCAATCGTTCCATTACCTACAACGTTAAACAAACAGAAACAAGTTAGTCAAGTAGCATTCATTTGGCCAACAGGGCAACTGTTACTGAAAAGCATCACATCAAAAACAAAATAACTCTTTAATATTAGCAATAGTATAGAATGCGTTGAATTGTCTCTGTGCTGGGGTAGACGCACACATCTGCAATGATTACTGAATACTTTAATGTCTAGAACAAAGAAAAATAAAAAATAAAAAATCTGACAAAAGTGTGGAGTCTTATGACTGCACTCGGTTCTTTGTTTTATAGGACTGATATGGTTGACAAATGTTATTTGGTTTCTTTACCGTCGGCGTCAACCTCATTGATCATATCCTGCAGTTCAGCTTCGGTGGGATTCTGTCCCAGAGAGCGCATCACCGTGCCGAGCTCCTTGGTAGTGATCGTACCGTCGCCGTCCTTGTCAAACAGTGAGAATGCCTCTTTGAATTCTGCACATCAACAGAAACAATGGCTCCAGTTGGCTTCAGACTTTATTTAACACAAAGTCTTAATAATAGTCAATTAAACAATGTGAAGCACTAGCAACGCATCTCCAATGACGTGCAATACAAAGAAGAACCAGAACTTTTTGAAAACTTTGCTAATCCTGGCCAATAATAGATTGTAACCTTCTTCAGAACATGCATTATTGGAAAAAAGCTTTAAAAGTAAAAAAAAATAAAATCAAAATAATGTTCTAATGAGCATATACTTCCTCAAAAAGTTTTGCCTTTCAAAACCCAAAAACTTAAAGGTTCACACACATAATCCTAAGAAAAACATTCGATGGTTATTAGAGTCACAAGATCATAACCATACTTCTAAACGCAACCTTTGGTTCTTTTAATCTTTGACACTGGTTTTTCAAATTTGGTGATGAATTGCGGTGCTGCTAAAGATAAAGCAGGCCAAACATGGCTGAGGTATGCGCTCACCAGCAATCTGCTCCTCTGTCAGCTGATCAGCCTGTAAACAAAAGCACAAGACAGGAGTGAAGCACAGGCAGACCAACTAGAAAAGAAGCACTTTTCACATTTCTGTTCAGTGTAGAATGTGTTTAACATGCAAGTCACAAGATTCAAAATGAATGTAAATAAAATGTGTTTGATTTGCACAGATGTTCACGGACACAAATTTAGACAAGAAAAAAGTAAAACTGAATAAAAATGCCTCTTTAAGGACCATCTCTCTACCTAAACTCAAAGATAAAATATATATATAAAAAAATCAAAACAAAGTGTGCAAAAGCTCTACTCTGGTTTCAAATTAATTTTGATTAAAATTAAAAAAAAACCATCACCTGCAACCATCTCCACTCTGTTCAGCAATGCAAACACACTGCAACAACTGAACCGCTACTTATAACCTAAAATACATTTTCTACAGCAAAATCTATCATATTTTAAAGAGCTTACTGTTGTTTTTTTTTAAAGGTCCACCCTGCCAAATTTGTAACTTTGTGCATTTTCGTATATAAATTATCTTTCAACAAGAACTCAAGTGATTTCAAAAGCAAAAGTGACTCTACTGTGGAAGGTCAGACAATGCATTTCCAAACTGTGTGAAAGTAATCTCTCCATGTGCTATACTTATTCTCCCACCAGAACTAACACTTATCCAAGACATCAATCTCCCCTGCTTGTAAACTCTGAAGAGGCCTATCTAAGTCAGCCGATGTGCTCACTTCAGGCTGAGAAAGTGTGATGAGGGACGGGTAGAAATTCTCCACAGCCCGAAATACACATGCCTGCTATAATTAGTGAGACACGAACAGGGTCGCCTATGTAGCACACTGAATATCACAGCAGCTAACCATCTCTTTGTAATATTCTTTACCGGGCAAATATTAAGTTCAGGCCATGGAGACCCAACAACCTCAAGGACGGATCGCTTGGCCGTGCTTTGATTATTTATGCAGCCTGAGGAAGACTGCGAGGTGGAATAAACTGTATTCAGTGGCGAAGATGGGCTCATAACTGCATGTTGGCACAAAACTCAACTCAGATAGATGGTTTGCATTTTGTGGCTCTCCCTCCAAAATGTAAATGGTGAAACTTTGCAGATTTTCTTTTTCACTGTCCTTTTTCAAAACTAAAATGATTAAAGCTAACATTTCTAGAGCCTGAGGTGTTGGTACTGCCATGTGTTCTTCGAATCAAAATCAATGAGTCACCATGTTAGACGAAACGGGGAAACGGGGCGCTGGGAGGGGAGCAAGACTATCCACACTGTCGAGAATGGAAGTATGTGCGTATATATATATATATATACACATTTGTTGTAAGAAATGTAGTCAGCACAGCAGCTGTGAAGTGATGGTAAAACTGTCAAATTATAAGCATACAAGTATAAATTCCCATAGTGAAAACACAAACTGTATTTTGGTAAGACTGTAGCATGATAAATCGGTTTATAACAGGGTAATAGCCCACAAAATTGACATGTTGCACGTTGTTTTGTTTTTTTGTTGTTGCTGTTTTTTTTTTTTTTTTCCCTTGACAACAATATGAGAAAAGTCCAACAGTGAAACACACAGGGATGGGAAAGAGGCAGGGAGTCATTTGTGTTCCTCAACTGGGCCGTTCAAAACTAGTTAGTTCCCGATTTGGAGGATGCACTGCGGCTGCTGCACCAAGCATGTTTTGGTTCAATGCGGGGGGAAGGGAAGGACGCGAGAGGAGGGGTGGCAAAGAGGATCATTCAGCAGAAGCAGAATGCGGTTCAACGTTGTGGCGCAATACGTAACCGAGAAGAATGGTGACATGGTGGTGCTGCCTAAGCGGCAACACTGAAATGTGGACACAACTGTAGCTAATCGCGTGCAACCAGCTACTACCTGCAAGCCGTATTGTTATGTAATTGCAGTCATCAGATATCATAACCCCCCCCCCCCCACCCCCCCGCCCCCCATCTGCTTGTTGCGCATGTCAAGCTGCATTTAAACCGTCCTGCTGATGTGCTTTGCAGGAAGAGCTGCATTATTAGCTAACGTGAAATGACAAAATGGTTGTTAGCATGCCATCTAACCCGCACGCCGAAGGCGTTCTTCTTAAATAAACAATGTGAGTCTACGGATTTCGACTATTATTACACCGCAAAACCAGCCAACGACGCTGCAACCACGCCCACTGACGGGTCAAAAAAAAAAAAAAAGAAATAAATAAACATGCTGCCAACCTTTATGCATGCAGGCTACAACCGCCTAAATGTTTGCCTGGTGTCGCATTTCAAGTCGTTTCCGTAACAATTTCTTCAACCTGCGCTCCACTGTGGATAACAGGAAATTAAAGGGAGCCCTCTAACTTGAGCTGCTGATTATAAATTTAAGGGAACTGCCAATAATAGGAAGCGCCACAAGGTAAATGTGTTTGCTAGGCTTCTCCGCCGTCTTGCAAGAGTACGACGCAAACTACGTGTCAAGTAGACGTTCAGGCTTTGCAAATACTTAAACGAAATATTCACGTTAACACACGAATGGATTCAACAGCGACCACTTAAGCCCTAGCATCGAGACGCCAGCGAAGCCTTGCTAACATGCTAAGCGTTAGCCTGATACTCACCATTGTTCCGTTGAGTTTTTAAGCTCTGCGACGGAGACAAATGTTTTATTTGCGACTCTTACTTTAAATCGCTGCAGGGAATGTCACCCTGATAAGACAATCAAAACAGATGGAATATAAATGTCCACAGCCTCGGAAATATGGATAGCCTGCACTCTAGTGTTGCCCGGAAACCTCAATCCAGCGACGCCGGCGTTGTGCCTCGGCTCCTTTAAAACAAAAAAAATGTATCCCTCCGCTGGTGTTCTACATCTCCAGAACTGACCAGAGTTACAAGGACATAACCCACTGCTGTGTGTTCTTTTATTACTGATTACTTGCTTTTAAACCAGAATTATAATTTAATACTTAATAAGCCACGCTACACTCTTTGCCACTCTAGGCAAGCAATGTGCGCAAAGGTACTAAAAAAAAAAAAAATCTAGCATAGGGACTTTTTCCCATAACATAAACCAAACGCTTTCAAGAAATTCTAAGTTTTTTGTAACTTTACTTGTGTAGTAAAATATTATCAGTCATCAATATAAGTAGTTTATGTCATCCAGAGCGTGTACCCCTATGGTGCAAGAAAAGCAATAAACAGACACAGAATATTACGAATTGCATAAAGTTTTGTTTTTGTGGTCAAGATAGAGAGGAAGGCTGCCTCTGTCCTCCGGACTGCTGTGGAATATTTGGATGTTATTGTGCATGAAAGGATATTTCAGTTGAGTTTTACTTTTCATGAAGTATTTTTGAAATACTTCATATAAACATGAACTTTAAGACGTGATTTAAAGGATAAAATATTTACCAATGTTGCATTAAAATGGTTTATGTTTCAGAGGAGAACCGCAATGAAGATTAATTAAAGTGAGATGCTTTAACTGAGCTTATACAATAAGTTACTGGGACTATATTGATCAGGAAATCAACATAACATGGATTATTATCTTGATTTCCTGAACAATGATAAAATAGTAAACTTTTAGTTTGCATCACAAACTAAAAGCTTAGTTTGTGTGTCTTCAAATCCAGTGTTCTGCAACTTTTAGACGCATCTCTGAGTCAACACACCTAAGTCAAATAATGAGGTCATGAGCAATGCTCTGAGGAACTTGACTACAAATTCAGGAGGTAATCAAGCCATTTGATTCACGTGTGTTGGGGGAGGGACACAAATAAAATTTGACTAAAGTAGATAAAAGTAACTACATCCTATCACTGCAGTGGTCCCTCAGGACTGGAAATGAGAAAGAGATTTACAGTCATGTTTGAATAACCCATGAAAGAAGGGAAAGAAGATAATGTTATAATATCCAAAATTAATGAAAACAAGTGAAATTGAGCTTTTGACAAATAGCGTGGGCATTTTATCATCGTGTTCCCTGCTTTTTAGCTTAAATAAGCAGAAAAAGCTGTAAGTTTTGTTTAGATTTGTGTCATCATATCAGTTTTATGACTAAGCCAGTAGGTGTTCAGTCAGATACAAACTCTTCTATTGTTAGCAACAACTTTAAGAGGGTAGACAGTAGATCTGGAGAGAGCGTATATCCTTTTTCATATCAGAAACAGCAGGGGGTTGTTTAGCTATACAATAAGCTATTGTTGGGAATAAGTGGGAAATAGTTTTGTGCATATTTTCTTTGCATTTTTTTCTGTTGCAAATATTTGCAAACATTACACTGAACTCATCCTCTTGTGAACTTTATCCCTGTTGTCAGCTCATGGGATAAAAAAAAAATACCCAGTTGGTGCTGAAATAGGCTCCATGATTTATGCTGCATATCAAGTTGCTGCACATGGATGCTGCTGATGTTTCCTCAATTATCATTGGTCCATCGGCTCCCTAACTTTGTATAAAATTCTGCTTGAACATATTCAGATAATATGAAAAGAGGTTTCTTTAGTACCAGTTGAGCGCTCTAGTCTCCAAAGCATCATTGTAAAAATGTTGCTTTGTTGTAAACCTGGTTTTCAGGTTTACAAAACCATGTTTACAACAAAACCTGGTTTTGAGTGTCCCAAAATTGGGACACTCTGTTTACACAACTGCACTCCTTTGATTTTTTTTTTTTTTTTTTACCAGTCAAGCAGAGATTTTCACAGTCCATCAGAGGGCAGTAAAAGATAAGACACAAGTTTCAAAAGTTTATTCAGAGACTGTTCCTCCCTTTTCTCAGATAATAATGTTTTACTTTATGTCTGTCTATATCTTTAACTATGTATCTATATATAGATATCATATAACTATATATTTTCTACATATCTATATATGTCTCTAGAAATATATATCTATATATCTTTATATATAGATATATATGTATATTGATTATCTATCTGTCTGTCGGTTTGTCTGTCTGTCTAACTATGTGTGTGTGTGCGTGTACACATCGGTGTGTGTGGGTGCGCTTGTTTGTAATCCCTTTTGGGGACCATTTTCCTGACACATACTACGTTGTGTGCCTGGTCCCCACAAGGGGAAATGCTGTTTTTGGGTCAGGGATCAGATTTAGTCCTAAGGTGTGAATTGCGTTTTGGTTAGGGTTAGATATGTAATGGATAGGGTTAGGATAAGGGTAAGGGTAAGGTTTAGGCTGTAGAAATGAATGGAAGTCAATTGAAAGTCCCCACAAAGATAGCCACGTGTGTGCGTGTGTTTGTGTTTGTGTATATGTCCTTGAAGTTGCAAAGCTAACATTAAAATCCAGAACCTTTTAATTAGTAACTCATGACCTCATGACAATAAAAGTAACACGAGGTGCAATGCTGTTTGTCGCTCTTCACTCTTAAAAATGCAAATGAACCTATGGTACCAGTGAGGCTGCTGTCGGTACACATAAGTAAGGTTGCCATTTGCTTGCTGTATTCCCAGGTACTTGTAGCTGTGCTCTATGTCTGCTATTGTTCCTTCTGGGAGTGAGACCCCTTCTGTGTGGACGACCTTCCCTCTCTT
>CAEGAE010041510.1:0-14331 GCA_903067095.1 Girardinus metallicus
GATAGATAGATAGATAGATAGATAGATAGATAGATAGATAGATAGATAGATAGATAGATAGATAGATAGATAGATATAGCAGACAATCCAACATCAAAACCATGTTTAGGTACAAAATAATAAAGACTTAATTGCTTTCAAAATTCATACGACCCATCCCTAATCTATATGCATTTTTCCCACAAAACCTTATTTTTATGTATTTTTAGTTAGACATTTAATAAATCTGCTTAATAAATGCATAATTTTAAAGGCACCCTGCTTTGTTTCCATACGGAAATTCATTTATTAATTTAAACATTTGAAGAAGTAAGAATAAGAACATTTTAAAAAGATATGCAACATGTATAGTTAGGCATGATTTATTAACATTTTATAAAGTTATGGAGGTTTTCCCATAGCTTTTTTACAGAATTGATGATTACAGTGATTTCAGCTGTGTATGTATGACAAATGTGAAAACAGATTAATATCTGGAATAAATAGGGAAATTAAATGTATGTCGCCGACAATGGTTGTTAAATTGTATTTATTTGTGAAAAAGATAAAAATAAAAATTATTTTTTATTTTTATTTTTATTTGGTGCTGCAGAGAAGTCACTGCAATTCTTTCCCGCTTTCAAGAACAAAGCAATGCGTTTGGGTCTGCTGAATATCTGTTCGTTTGCTAAGCAGAACTGGTCTAAGATCAGATTCGTTCATGTGAAAGTTATCCCTTTGTGTGTGTATGCTTTTTTATACTTTGCAGATTCCTGCTGTTATTTGTGTTCAAGGTCCCTATAGCTTCCTGTACCTTCACATGTTTCCTCGTGGAGATAGTAGCCAGATGCGCAAATACACCTGTAAGTGCCGTCCAAATTCTCACAAGTTCCTACCCCACAAGTGCCAGGATTCACTGCACATTCATTGATGTCTGGAAAAAAGAAAGACATTTCAAAGAGACATGAGTAAAACTAACGAAAGCTGCATTTAGTAACACAAGAAAAAGGTAAAGGTTATTACCTGTGCAGAGTCTGCCGTCTGATGTGATCTCATAGCCGTCGTTGCACACGCAAAAGAAGCTTCCCACCGAGTTCAAGCATTGCCCATTTCGACACAAGCCCCTCTGGGTGGAGCACTCATCGATGTCTGATCAAAACACAGGGATGTGTCAGAGAATGCACCGACTCTGAGCTTTTCTGTTATCCTCGCTAAAGTGATCAGCAGCGCCCACCTATGCAGTCGCCGTTGTGCGAGTTCTGAAAGCCGACGTAGCACAGGCAGTTGTAGGAGCCCACCGTGTTCTTACAGGTCCCGTTGCCACAGGGCTGCCTCTCGCACTCGTCCACATCTGAAAAGGTTTAATCACAAACAACATTTACGTTTCTCACTTAAATAAAGACAAAACCTGAACAAAAAGCGCAAAGAGGAAAAAAAAAAAAAAAAATAGAAGGACTTACCGACACACATCGACCGATCCAGAGTCGTTTTGTAGCCGTTGGGGCAGAGGCAGCGGTAGCTTCCCAGCGTGTCGATGCACTGACCAGGATTACATATGCCGGGGTTCTCCACGCACTCATTACGATCTGAAGACAGTGAAAGACAATTGTCAACACAACCGGGTTAAACTGAGGGGCACTTTTGGAAAAAAAAAAATAAAAAATTAATAAATCAACTTTCATTTTTTTATTGACTGTATTTTGTATTAAACCCTGAAATAAATTCAGCCTTTATTACATTACTATATTCTGTCCCGTGAAGAACATTTAGTTTTTTACAAAAATAATGAGAACTTACATTAAGCTCTCATTATTAAGAATGGCATCCTTAATAAATCCTATAAAATAAATCTAAAATTATTAATGTACATTTTTTAAGTGTGTTGAGTTATTTTTAAATAGTAATCCATGACTTCCTGTTTCTCAGGGCATTTAGCCACTCTTCAAAATGGAAAGGATAAGAGAACACACCATTTAAGAAATGTCAGATTTATATTTATCTTTAGAAAATAGCAGTGAAAAAACACTTAAATGTATCCATACATATAGGCAGAACAACATCAAGGTTATGATTATGCAAATTTGCTAAAAGTCACATATATTAAGAATTTTCACACAAAGCCATTTTCACAATTGATGTTCATAAATGTGACAAAAAGAAAACGGAAGAGGGAGTCAAAGTTAATTAAAATCAATTAAAAGACCAGTTTTTAATAAGAGTTTTTTTTTTTTTTTTTTTGGCTCTACACAAATTAAAATTATTGGCATGATTGCGACATAAATACACGACAAATACGCTCCAAATCTGTTGGAAGGCATTCCGACCCCGAAAGCTTTTTATCAAGAGCCTGTTTTGTTCTTGGGAACTGCATGAAAAGCAGGAAGCAAAACAGGATGTTGGTTTAACATTTCCTTATCGCCCTGACAGCAACATGTTTCAGATATGCTGAAGCACATGTTCAACAGCTCAACACATGCTTCGCATTCTCTCCTCGTTAGTATCAAGAACACCATGAAAAACTCCTGTTCGGCCCCAAATGTCGCCGAGCTTCCTCTGCTGCTCTAACTGTGGCTTATCACATGAAGGAAAATAAAGTTCAACAACTTTCCTCATAAGTTAGGAAGACGAGACAATTTTTTTAGAAATAAATTTGTCCCTATCTCACTGAGGAAATATATTTTTTGGCTCTTTCAGCTGAGGGAGGATATAAAGGACAGGAGTAGAGATAGGCATGTTCTGCCGTTTCTGGGGTTAAATATCGCTGTGACAATGCTCTGATTTGATGTGGAATAAAAATAAAAATAATATTTCAATCGTGAGCGGGACAAACGTGGTCAGAAGGTTAAAGCCTCTATCTTTATCTAGAACATACATTCATCGTCTCCGACCTTTGTTTTATTCCTGGGCAGAGCTTCAAACTGCAGTCGTGGAGAGGAGGCGCTCGTTCTTGCTTTTTGTTTGTGAAGCGGTTCTTCATACGCTCGAGCGAATCACAGCCGAGTGTGAAGTGGATGAGTCAGTTCTTTCAAGTCTGAGGGCACAATCAGCAAATGGGCCGCTCCCTCTGGGTCAGCAGGCTGTCTCCGCTTCAAGTGGACGAGATTAGATATCCTGGTGTCTCGCTCTCAACCTCCCTCCAATCAGAGTTTACCTTTCCTGACAAATGTCTTATTTTGCCAATCCCAATACTCTTCTTGACCATTTAGCTCCTTCTCACTCCATTTAACGCATAAGTACTATTATACACCAGCTTATTTCCTAGAATATTTGCATATTTTAGCCTTTAATTCCATGTATAATTTAATTTGTATGTTATTTTCTGAAGATTTCACAATGCAACCATTTTCCTGTCTGTGGTTCTGATCCATGTATGGATTAACTGAGTCGACTCAGTTAATCAAATGACATAACTCAAAGCAGCCCCCTCCTGAGAGTGAATGCTTGAGAGAGTCATGTAACCACATGACCTTGACTTAAAGTAGAGTGAAAACATCTTTTTACTCTTGTTTTTAAAGTGGGTCCATAGTGACACAAGTTTGAAATGCCCCATGGCAAATGGCTGCTGCAAAAGTCTGATATGTACCTGCCAAAACGGCAAAAGTACAAACATTTGAAGCAGATTATCTAAATTTCATGTTGTAATTCAAGATACTCTAACACAGTAGTCATTAAAAGACTTTATAACTCAAAGAGGTATTGAGTATCAAGCCTTTTTCTCTTAGCGGAGTTTGAAATTCTAGCATCACAGCAACCCAGTTGGAGGTTTTAGTGTCTAAAGACACCTGAAGTGTCCATCCTTACCCAGACACTGTCCGGTGGAGGTGAAGCGGTATCCAGCTTTACATTCGCAGCGGTAACTTCCAGGCATGTTCAAGCAATCTGCGTTCTGCTGGCACACGGGTCCGTTCTGGCACTCGTCAATATCTGGCATCCGTAAAGACAGCATGTTCACACACATTAGGCTTTAGCTGATCTGAATTAGTTAGTCTCCTTTGTTTAAACAGAATTTCTAAGAATGTCTTTGATCAACGTGTGAGCATGGACATTACCTTCACAAATCAGCAACTTGTCGTTGTAGACAAAGCCAACAGGACACTCGCATCTGAAGCTGCCTATCATGTTGATACACACGCCGTTCTCACACACGCCTGGGATTTCCCTGCACTCGTCGATGTCTATGGAATGACAACAAGGCAAGAGGATAATTTTAAAAAGTTGTCTTCCACAAACAAGCAGTAGGATTGTAAAATCTTACCAATGACCCGTCCAGTAGTGATGTCGATGTAATATCCTGGCCTCTCACTGCCGCAGAGGATGGCAAACTCATCTAGGTGTACATAAATCATGAATTAACTAGGGAAAGATGATATTTATACCAAAGGAAAGACGTTGGCATCAGAGCTCACTGGTGCTGGGCACAGGGCACTGCTCACACGGCCTATTCCAAGCGCGGCCGATGTTGTAGGAGCAGCAGCACATCTTTTTCGTCATGTTGAAGGTCAGCTCTCCATCGCAGGTCCTGTTGTCTGAGTAAAAGTTCCTGTAGCAGTAGCTCTTCCTCATGTCTTTGTGCGTATACGGAGAAATAAAAACAGCCAAACGTGAGTTTGGCACCGAAGGTCCGAGACTTTTTTCCTGCTCCTGTGAAGCATTCAGTCTCACCCATGCAATTGTGGCCGCCGTTGACCTGCATGTAGTCAGTGGGGCAGATGCAAGTGTAGTTGCCGATGGTGTTGTAGCACTGGCCGGGGCCGCAGATTCCCGGTTGTTCGCACTCGTTGATATCTTCATCCGGAAACAGACAGAAAATGTTAATGTACGTGTCTGGTTTACACTTGTTGAAACACATAAATAATAACCTATGAATATATTTCTATTATTTATTTGTTGATATTAGCAGCAGAAAGTCTGATGTAGGTTGCAAAAACGTTTCCAAGATTATTTCGATTTAAGTTTTAAGGAGCATGCTATTTGATATGCTTAGAGACAGATTTTGGGTTTGATGCATTAAAGAACAGAAAAGTGCTTCAGCAGTGCAAAATGGCTATTTTTGTAAAATAAATTTAGCAGCAAGGGAAATCTTCAAATCCTTCAAAACATAGAAGGATACATCTAAAATGACGTCCAGATGCAGTTAAAGTCTTCATATTAACTAATTAACCTGGTGGCTCTTTGCATTAAGAATTTATAATCTATTTACATTTAAAATTTAATCCAGACATACACACAAAATCCAAGTTTTGTAAAGGTGATGTCATTTCCTTTAAGGTAAAAGTGGAGAAACTACCTGACAGCAATGCTAATAATTCAAACCGAATATGACTGGATGCGCAAGACAACCCTGTTTAGAACAAGTTATTTCCACATCAACATTACTGAAGTCACTTTCCTTGCAGGAAAACAAAAGAAGCGATATATATATTTTTTTACTTAAGAATGAACGGATGTGGTGTCCTCATTCGCTCTTACTGGTACAGCAAACATGCGCACATAAAAATGTCACCAGCCGTGCGATTGTCCTACCCACAGGTTCCTCCTTTCCCCTCTGGTCCTATTACTGTTTTCTAAACACCCTTTTATTTATATTTTCCCCTCGATCTTCCATTCCTGCCGTTTTCTATCATCTTTGGCCTGTCTTTCAGAAACCGAGTCCACCTCCCTGAAGAGAGGGCTGACCACATCAGAGTCTCGCCCCTGAAAGCTATGAACTCAGCTGCTTCATCCTCCTGGCTAAGCATTGCTAGGATAGCAGACAGGAACCAGATCAGAGACATTCCAGGATAGACTCAGGAGCAATGGTCCAATATTTTTATTTTTTTGTTTACTCTCCATAATGGCTTAAGTTTTCTCACGAAAGCATCCTGTGTGTGTGTGTGTTCCTTGTGAGGGTGTGTACATGCGTAATACCTTCGCAGACTCTGGTTTCAAGGTTCAGGGCAAAGCCTCTTGGACATTCGCACTGGAAACTACCAAATGTGTTGATGCACCGTCCTCCCTGGCACAGGCCAGGAAGTTCTAGACACTCATTGATGTCTGCAGAGGAGGAAAAAAAAAACAACAAAATATTCAGTGGCACCGTGTTTGGCTGTGGGCTTGTAGATAAATGACAGCATGTCTTTGTCTGACCTTCCAAGATGACTGTGACAGGGTTTGGTCTGAAGCCTTCTCCTCCAGGACACAGTGTTTTGTACTCAGCTGTAACATGTCATACCAAATCACAATAAACATCAGACACACAACAACCAAACACCAGTAAAGTTTGATGCATTCCAGGATCTGCTGGGAACAGTTGCCTGAAACTAGGTCACATAAAAGATGCTCTTTTTTTTTTTTTCTAATCAGACGTCTGAGATCTGCCAGTGAATATCGGAGTCTGGTAGACTGGACACGACTGGGACTTCTCAGAGATAACTGTCTGTTCTTGTCCCAGCAGCCGGCGTATCCTCAAGCTGAAAGGGATGAGTCAATGCCTGCATTGTTTTGAACCATCTGGTGGTAATTTCCATGTTAGGGGGACAAAGCTGTCTCATCTTTACCAGCAGCAACAATTACAGCAAACCTTCATCGCACGGCATGAAAATAGCTAACTTGCAATGAGGAGAAATTTACATTTGTGCTAAACTCAGGAGTTGGTGCTAGAAATCATAAATAAAAGGGGAGGAAATGAGTGCGCTGTTGACTGAATGGCTATAAAACAGCATTCTGAATGACTAGTTTCACTAGTAACCAAAACTTTTGGGAGTAACACAAAACTTTTAAAAAATAACTAACTTGGAAAAAACAAACAAACTGAAGCCTCAATTTATCTTTATCTTTTTTAAATTTCTCTACCTTTTCGATATCTTATAAAAAAAGTTATGATACAACTTTGACATAACTCTTAAAAATGAAATATGATATAACTCTCAAGGTTCCATAGAGGGAGTATTTTCTTATGTTATTCCTCTTCCATATCCCTCTATCTTTTCTCTTTAAGTCTATGAATCAAAGTGGGGACTCACTTGAATTTCCAGGTGGGCATGATTCACATGGACTCCCCCAGCCGTGGCCTTCGGAGCAGCAGCACGACGCCTTAGAAACCCCAACGCCAATCTCATTGGAGCAGTCCAAACTCTCGGATGAATCTCCACGGAAACGCACATCCCAGTAACAGCTTCCGGTACGAGTGTCTGTCCACACACACGCACACACATATGTATGGGGATTTTTCTGGATTTTGCACCTTGCTAATCTGACAATGAACATCACCGATCGTTGAGTCTCACCTACGCAGCCCGCCAGAGTGGGGTTCAGCTGAAAGTCGGGTGGGCAGTTACAGATGTAGCTTCCAGGGACATTGACACAGATTCCACTCAGACAAATAGCTGGATCTGCACATTCATTGATGTCTGAGAGAAAAACAAAGAAAAGCTGATGAAATTCCCCATTTCCCCCAGTTCAGTTGTGGTTCCCTTCTCAATGTGTCTTGCCTGTGCAGTTGCCTCCACCCCTGTCCAGCTCATATCCAAGGCTGCACTGACATCTGAAAAGTCCTGGGATATTTTGGCAGCGTCCATTGACACAGATGTCATCAAAGCTGCATTCATCAATGTCTGTGTTAAAGACACAGAGAGAGATGGACTCAGCAGTTTACTCAAGGTTAATTCATACTCTTTAAAAGCTTCAGATTGTCTCTTATTTCATATCTTTTATGCTGGTGTACTGAAAAAATGAGTGAAACTGATGTTAAGTGAGGATTTAATTTTATTAGACATACAAGTACTGACATGTTGGTGTGGTGTATGTGTTGCATTTGATGCACTCCCATTCTGAAAAGTGTGTGTGTATTGAAATCAATGGTGGGGGATTCATAGTGTTCTGCTGCATCATGACCAGGTAGTTCACTTTTCAATGAAATCACTGTCTTTTTTTTTTTTTTTTACATTATTTCATTTTTTTATATTTCGTAGATCAACTTACTAAATTTAAAACTCTTTGGGTACCGGCAAGAAAGCCAGGCTGTGCTAAATATTAGCCAATGTAATTCAAAAATAGGTCATCCTGTCAGACTCATTCTTATTTTAAAGCATTAAACATGTTGAGGTATAAATGAAATCTCTGATTGGTCATTATTGGTCGTTACTGTGAAATTGGAGTCACAAACTAGTCTATTTTGTCGCACTGAAACATTACATCTGTTTAAAACTTTCTATGTAAATGGTGTGTGAGAGCTACGTGAAGATTTTCAGAAACCTGAAAAAATACTGTCACTATTAAAACATTAGAAGAAAAAAACATATAGAAAATATACTTTTGACTTTTATACAATTTTTACATTATTTTAAACTGCAGATCCAATTTGAAATTCAGCAAAAACAACATAATATATATATATATGTATATATACACATATATATATATATATATATACATATATATGTATATATACACATATATATGTATATATATATATATATATATATATATATATATATATACATATATGTGTATATATAGGTATAATTAATGGTAAAGAGACATTGAAGTTTGATATCAGTTACTCCTTTGGCACTTTACATGATAAATTACTAAAAGTGAGAAAACATCTTTCACAGTTTGTCGATAAGTTATGACACTTAACTTTTCAGCGATCAAAGTGATCATTTCTCAGTACTGACTGGAACGCTGGAACACCAAATCATCACCCATATTTCAAAACATAATGAGGCAAGTTTCACTTGTGTCATTCCCAAATAAACAACTAAAGCCACTTTAATGCTAAGCACATTGCAAACTTCCTGTATCCAAAACTCTGTTTTATGAGTCACATTTGAAAGCCCCGTTCTCGTTGGACTGTCTGTTTCTCTAAACGGGAAAACAAACAGCCATTCATAGGAGTGAACACAGGACATTTTTAACACTTGTAACAAATATGGCCGGAGGTCAGAAGTTCTGGAACCAGAACGTCCATATTTAGCGGCGTCTTACCCTCACAAGCCTTCCCATCCGCAGTGGCGATGAATCCCATGTCACACTCGCAGCGGAAACCTCCGGGGAGATTCAGACAGTGTCCGTTTTCACACAGGTTGCCGTTGTCTGCACACTCGTCGCTGTCTGCAGAGGTGAGCAGATGGACTTCATTGCAATTGGGCTTTAAAAAAAAAAGAATTTGATGGAACTTGTGTCTTTAGGTTTGCTTGTGTGACCTGAGCAGTAGAATCCATCTCCTGAGAAGCCTTCCTTGCACGCACAGCGGTACGAGCCCATGGTGTTGAGGCAGTCGGCGTTGTTGCTGCACATGTGTGTCCCATTTGAACACTCGTCCAAATCTAACGCAAAACACAGAATAACAATGAAAAAACCTCATATTTTCAGAATTTCCTTTAAAATTGTCCATGTCTGTGAACATTTTTATTCTATACTAATTAGATTGGTAAATCACAAAAAAACAAAACACAAAAATGTCCAGTGTCTCCTTGTTGAAGTAAAAATACCGAATGAGAAGAACAGTTTAATTAGCAAATGCTCCATCCTGCATGCGCACACAGGATGGAGCATTTGTATGTGCAGAACTAAATCAAAAAGATTATTTTATGAACATATGCACATTAATCTTATTTGGTTAACTTAGGTTTTTTTAAACTGGTTTTCATTTGCATTTGAACAACTCTGGAGAACTGGGCCTTAAATAAAAGCTTCAAGCTTTACTGACCTTTATCTAGGAAGAAAACAAATGCTAGAAGGATCACAGTGCAAATTATTTTTAATCTTCTGTTTCTTTTCCCACATTCTATAGTTAGTAAACAGCTACTTCCGTTTAAAAACTCAAATTCAGATTTTACATAGATTTCATACAGACATATTGATACATTTCCAGTGATTATTTCTGTTAATCTTGAGGATTATGACTTACAGCTAACAGAAACCCAATTATCAGTTTCTTATTAGACCGGACCAACTTGGATTTCTGCTTTTGCTCCAGGGATGTTGATTTCCAAAAGAATGCATTATGTACTTTCATCTGAAAAGATGACACTCGGCCATTGAAAAGCAGTCCATTTTTCTGATGTTGTCTCTGGTTGAAGAGCGGCGTAGGTCGAGGGATGCAGCAGCTGTAATGAATTCCTTAGGTAGGTCTGTATGTGGTGTCTACTGAGATTGCTGTCTGTGGCTTGTGAATCTCCTACAAACTAGTGAAGAGGCTTTGCATCACAATCAAGACTGTTATTACAAATTTTTTTCTACTGCATATTTTCCTTCCAATTAACTTTCCACTAATGTGTTTGCACGCAGCACAACCAGCTTCTTCAGCAGTGAAGTTTTCTGTCCTTGTAGAAGGTATCACTGACGTGGCAGCTGTGAAGTCATCAGTCTTCTGCCATAATATGTCCACGTAATTGCTGTGTTGAAAGTCTTTTTATTCAGTTTTATGTAGTGATCAAATTTTCTGATGAAACAGAATTTTGGTTTTTACTGCCTGGAGCCCATGATCATCAAAATTAGCAGAAATAAAACTACATAATTTGCGTTTTAGTGTTGAGTTTTGAGTTTAATTAGATTTTTTTTGTGGTACTTTGATTTGTCAAGATACACCTGCGAATATAAGATATTTAAAAACGTATCCACACCTCCGCCCATTTCATTCAATTACCTGTGCATTTGAGGCCATTACCAATCCAACCTGGCGCACAGTTGCATTTGAAGCTGCCCGCTGTGTTGGTGCAGGACGCATGCCGGTCGCAGTTGTGGGCTCCAATCTCGCATTCGTTGATATCTGACGAGATAAAAAAAATTCCAAGTAAAGAAAAAAATTATAAAAAAGAAAAAACCCAGGCTCTGATGGTCCACTGATTTGGGTCTGCTTTGCTTTTATGCTGGGGTTTTTGGCACGGTGACCAAAGTTGATGCTTGGCTTGCACTGCATAAAGAGACAGGCGACAGATCAAAATGTTCCCGGCTCGCTAGTTTGGTCTGATGAGAGCTGCATTTCAGGCCACAAAGACATTGTGGCGTTCTCTTGATCTCCGATACTAACAGCCATCCTATGAGGATTTAATGAGCTGGAAATTGATTGTTAAAGTGTGTCAAGAGAGGAATAAAGAGATACATGTGGAAGAACAGCGCCCCAAGGCATCAGTCTGTCTGCTTGCTCTGAACTGGTATTACTGAGGGTATAAGGATTTTTCGCTTTACTTATAAACTCTGCAGTGCTGAAATTACTTTTTATAATGTGGATCTTTTTTCTCAACATTCCAGATGTTCTACATAGAAACAAAGTTTTTCCGAGGCACAATTTATTTGAAAGTGCAATGTAAAGACATTCATTTCAATGAGAAACCTTCACTTGATGTGTGGGAGCCCTGGATTCTAATAAACAAGTGACAGTAAATAACGGGAACAATTACTTTTGACTACTATTAAATTGCGCCCTTCCTATAAAGCTCTGAACATCCTGTAGAGTAGAGCTAATAAAGACCTCACTGCAGCAGCTGGTGGTGATATAATGACCGGAGTGCGTAACTCTTGCCTCTCGGGGAAATCTCGGAGGAATACCTAAATACCACAGTGGAAAAAAAGTTCTATTTACGGCCACAACACAACAATAACGACTTCTAATCTGAGCCCCAAAAGACCTTGTGAAACTTGAACCGACACAATACCTGGCCTTGAGAATAAGGAAGCGTGTCCCATGCATATCAAAAGCGAGCCGTGCCGTGAACTCAGTCAAGATGTTGACGATTTAACAGCCAGAGAGACGCGTTGCCCTCTCCGCGTGTCGGTCTCTGAGAGGGTAGTAATTCAGAAACACTGTCAATTAAAGATTATGGCGCTTCTGGTTTACATTCTTCCTGAAGACAGGGTACGGTATATTTACACTACATTTGATCATGGAGTTAATATGAGGGCTGGCAGCAAGCGAATCTCCCTGGATTACAGATGGAATTAATGATCGTTTCCCCACCGAGGCTTTGATGACAGAGAGAGCACAGCAGATGCACAGACACACGAGAGGAAAAAGCAAAGCGCAACTCAGAAATTGCTGCATGTGAAGAGTGCGTCAACAGTTGCAGATACGGCGTTGCAGAAATTAAGTTTAACTGGTATAATGTTTGACAGATGAAATAAAAGCATGGAAAGGGATAGTGGAAAATTATACATCTGCCTACCTTCCCGACTGGCTGTCACCCAGTTTGTATTCCTGCCTAATTATGTTTCTGTTTGCTCTCTTTTTGCCGCTTCGCCTGGATGACTGAGGTTTACATATTTCGGCGTGCTGACAAATGAATGTCTCTTCTCTCACCTTTCTCCTCTGCCAAAGTGGAATTAGCAATATATGTCACTCCTTAAGAAGAAAGCCAAAACATGCAGTGAGTGCCCTGAGTAATATTTGCACACAAACTTTATATTTTTCAACGTTACAAATGCAAACGTCAATTTATTTGACGAGATCTCAGCCAGTGCACTGAAAAAAGACATCGCTTAGAAGGTAAATGATACAATAATTAACATGTTTTTTTTCCTAATTTAAAAATTACCAAAATATGGCAAACATTTGTACATACTGAGCTCAAAACTTATAGGAGCAGAGCATTGTCTTAAACCTGTTATTAAACTGCAAATGAGACTTTGTACGGCATTTTATCGACATCTGGATATTGTTTTATACGATAATCCTACTTCAAATTTTCTCCCTGACCTATCTATGTTTGTTGGTCTTCAAGATGCTGTTTGCCCACTGATGTTCTCTAAAGAAAACCTCTGCAACCATCACACAACACCTGGATTTATAAGGAGATTGAATTACACACAGGAGAACTCGATTTACTAATTAGGTTATGTCAGAATGCAACTGAAGAATTAGATTGAAGTACTGGAGTAGATACCCCAAACTATTTCTGCACCACAATCACTGTCACACACCCAAACACCTACTTTTACCCCTCTAATGAAACACATGTGTAAATGATGGAAATAAACCTCAATCCTGGGGTTTATATGATGGCCAAGAAAGCTGCCTCAGGTCTCAATTAATATTTTTCTCCAAAATAAATCGAAATTCTTTATTTTATAACATAATGGTCCAATTTATAGCAAAATAGACCATAAAAGTATGCACAGGGCCTGTCATTTGTTCAACAAGCTGATTCACTTTGATAGGTCTCCATCAGGCCTGATGTCATCTGCTATGCTCGGTTTTTAAAGGAAGATGGCAAAAAGCAAGTTACTATCAAAGAGCTTTACATATAGTTAAATCTGGAGCCTGCCTTTCAGTGTATTAAATGCAGTGGATACAGATGTTTGCTAAGTTTGAAAATCATGCCTTTTAAGTAAGCTCACCCACACCTTGTCCAAACTTTAGGAGAACATAACCCTCTAGCTGAAGTTTGATGTCTGTGCTATGGAGCAAAATAGGGGAAAGCTTTAACCACCAGCTGGGCCAAATCAGAGTCTTAAATAACCTTTACACAAACCACCATGCCGGTAGGAGGCATGTTCCACAAAGAGTAGCAAATTTTGTCAAATTGTCCGTCGGACATCTTGCCTCGCTGGGAGGAATTAGAGCCGTAATTCTCCGGTCTGGGGATGAAATTCCAAACGGGTGATTCAGACCCAAACGCTCTGCTGTGACACCAGCTTTCTCAGCACAAGGAGAATTCTATATGGATGTTTTAATGGGATTAGAAACGAGCCAGAGAGCGTATGTGTGTCTGTGTTTGGAAGCTCTCGTCATTGAGAGTAAGTGGGGCAGGCCGCGTCCAAATTCTGACAAACGTGTTTATTTGTGTCTTAAGTGAGACCTGCTGCTGCTGCTCATTGACTCATTTTAAAGACAAAGCCAGATAAAAATCACTGACCAAACTTACAACTAGCTTTTAATCACAAACTAAATGGTGTTATAAATCAGACCTAATTCTCGTTGGACGGTAAGTAGCTCCAAACTAGAAAACTATCGAAGCAGCCGGACGGACTTTGTATTTATGTGTTCTGGAGCCGTTACAGGTGATTACGTGCCGGTGAGGCGTTCCAACAATCACGTAATGTTTAACCGACCTTAATGAAAGACCAACACAGGAATAAACAAAGGTGCAATGTGATGCATGCATCTGATGCAAGATAGTGATCTCACTGCTCCTGCTGCTGTTACCGAGGGTGCCTGAGTAATAACCTTTACATGTGTGTTTATCTGCGTGTTTCTCATCAAGTCAGACAGAAGCTTTTGGAGGGGAATTGGTGATGTTCGCGGCTCTTCTGCTAACTCTCCTAGTGTCCTGCCCCGTCTTTCATAGGTTCTTTCCTTCCCGTGGGGCAAGAGAAAAACACAATGCTCGTGATTTAAAGCTGGAGTATGCATGTTTTATAATATATATATAT
>CAEGAE010041511.1:0-26366 GCA_903067095.1 Girardinus metallicus
CGATCTGATCTCCAAATGATGCCCCGCCTCTTCCGTGACATCACTCTCACATACAAACATTGAGTCCCTGTCACACATACAAAAGGTGAGTTTACATTTTATTAGTTTATATGTGCAATCTTAGTCTTTTATGTATGCGTGTGAGAGAAAAAATTGTGTGACATTTTAATAGTATATATGTGCAATTTTAATATTTTGTGTGTGTGTGTGTTAGTTTTTAGTAGTGTGTGAGAGACAAAACATAGTTTTTGTCCTAAAAGGCCCCTCATAGTCAAATCCCGTTGCTAACATGAACACAAACGCTATAAATGGCTGCTAGGTGAGAGTTCCTCTATTAAACTGACTGAAGATGAAAACAGAAACTGGAGTATAGACATTTTTTCATAATAGCTGCTCACAAATAGATCAGCTATTTGTGAGCCTGCCTCTTTATTATTAGATTGAATTAATTTCAGATTTTTGTATAACTTTTCTTCAAGTTAACAAAGTGAGCTATTATTGTTACAGGTTAATTTTCTAAACTACAGAAAAGTAACTGTTAGAGAAGCTCAAATGTGAAAAACTGGACTGATGTTGATAAGCGATGGTAACAATGCTGTTATGTTAGATTTACCAATGTTTTATTTGATCTTTTTTTTATCCGATTACCCGATTAATCGCAAGAATAATCGATAGATTACTCGATTGCTAAAGTATTCGTTTACAACAGCCCTACTTTCAACAAAAATGCAGGTGTGTGTCTGAGTCTGGTGAATTTCTGGTTAAAACATGTTTGTTCTTCATTCAGCAGGTAGAAAATCCAGAAATTTTACTCAAGTAAGAGTAGAAATACTTCATAATAAAATTACTCAAGTAAAAGTAAAAAGTACAACGTAGGAAAAATATTCCTAACTGTACATTTTTTGTCAAAAAAGGTTACTAAGTAAATATAATTGAGTAAATGTAACTACAGTAATTACTACCCAGCTCTGTCAAACACTAAGTAAAAGTACAGATAAACAAACATATACTCTAGTAAAAGTACCACATTAACATTGTTACTTTCTTTTAAAAATACTTCAAGTACTGAAAGAGAATTTATTCGTTGAATTTATTCCTATCATTTAATGCAACGGCTGCATCTATATTTTCTTGAATTCATCAATATTTTTGACATATGCAGCCAAACGAGTTCACAGAGTTAATCTCGTACAGAAAAAAAGCAGAAAATGTCACAAGGAGATGAGAATGAGCAAAGTCATTACAGCTCGTCCGTATCTGACCTACATTCAGCCTAATGGCAGCCCGACCTCACGGCCGGGTCACTGAGCCACGTAGCTTGGCCCCACTGAAGGTCCCTGAGTGACCCATTACCCCTCGTCCTGATTCAGAGGAAATGACTCTGCTCATTTCCACACAAACTAATTACAGATCAGACCCATCCCATCGGCACCTCACTCCATAACACTGAGGAGAAAAAAAACACGATGTGCAGAAAACTGCAGGGTGTTCTCTTCCTATCGCAAAATTACGTGCATTTCCCTTTCCGCTGCTGCTCCGAGCTACCTGTGGGAAAAGACGCTATCGTTTTATTGTGTTGAGATGAAACTAATTACCTCCGTCAGTGGATCCTCTCAGTCTGCGCTCTCTTACATAAGCTCTCGTTCAAACAACGCTCTGACTCCACCTTTTGTTCTCATCATGATTTTTCTGCAGATTGACAAATTTCTGACATGTTGCAACATGCATGACTTCAGCTTCAAGAAAAATACATACAAGTTAAAGTTTTTCAGTACCTGGCTGCAGAGTTAGGCAGTAACTAGGTACATTTATCTGAGGAACTTATTTGAAAAAAATGTAGGAGTATTTTCTTTTTTAACAACGCTGTACTTTTTACTTTTACGTAAGTAACTTTATTATAAAGTATTTCTACTTTTACTTGAGTAAAATTTCTGGATTTTCTACCCACCAAATGAAAAACAGACATGTTTTAACCAAAAATTCTGCAGGATTTCACCTGTCATTAATAAAGGAAGGATAAAACATCTTGAGATTTAGTATTTCAGGGTTTTGTTGCAGAGTTTGAGGCCTCTGCTGTGCTCCCAAGTGGTAATCTAAATGTGCTTGATAGCATCCATTCAGTCTTTGTTTTCTGCCTGTGTGATATGATGTCACGGGAGTAACAGGTTCAGGAAGGAAACCCAGGCTCCCTCTCTACCTCAGCAGCAGTCTGACCGATCCCACCAGGTTCCCAGGATAGGAATCGTCTTCTCCCACTGGGACATGTTTGGAAATCCATCAAAGAAGAAGCCCAGAAGACCGGACTCATCTTATCTGACTTGTTTTGACTCTACGTGAATTATCTGGTGTCTGCACACCAGATTGTCCGGTAGACTCGGTTTGATTGGAGAATTACAACGTTTGTTACATTTTCAGCTGCTGCAGGTCGACTTCACACTGCACTGTCAAACAAACCAAACCGATTGAAAAACCTGTTCCCCTCCTGGCCTGTGAGGGCGCTGCACCAAGAACCACTACTGGAAACAACAGGAAAACCTCTGAAGAAGACGGCTTCCTTCTTCACAAAATGTAAACAAAAATGGATTAACGTCAGATTTTAGCGGTTGGAGGATCTCTAAAGACCACAAGCCATTTCTCCCTGCAGTGCATGTGTGTCAAACTAAAGGCCCCGGGGGCTAAATTTGGCCCCCACTGCTTTTTTTGTGGTCCTCTAGACTCCAGACAACAAATTATATCAATCAGTCCCTCCTGTTTTTTATGATCGCGGCTAAACAGATCTCTGTTTTTGTTGCATTAATGCATAATTGTGAGTTTACTGCAAATTTTCTGCAAAACAGGTAATAAACTTTGGGTTTACGTGATGGTCACTCCCACCTGCAGGTGGCGGTACTTCCTACTTTACGACACTGTGGCCTCAGCCTTTCTTGATTTCAAACTATAGGTGATCGATATGGCGAGTAGCACAAATCACATTTACCGTCATTCATATGTGCAAATGTTGCAGATTTCCTTGAAAATATTACTAAATTAACGCCACAAAATTTGTGATTTTGATTGCAAAAATCACAAAAGCAATTTAAAATATCTTGGAAGAACAGACTGATGTGAGAAGATGTACAACTTTATTTATTTCTAAGACGTACACAAGAGTTTGTTTTGGTTGTATTTTCCCAGAATGCCCTGCGGTATCACCCTCTTTCTCCTTTTGTAAGAAGTGAATTAATCTGCCAGTTCTTTTCAGCAATATTAAGGAATTATTGACTTAAAACTAGCCTCTATATCTTACTGAAAAGTTAGTTTTGTCTTATTTCAAGTGTACAATTATATTTGCAGTAGAAATTGGACCAAAGGTCCTTGGTAAGATTTTGTGTTTCTGCACTGCAGGCAGAATAAACACAACATGAGGCTCGATCAGCAAACAGAGACCAGGTGAGCCTAATAAGAGCGACCATAACAGGGAGGCTAAATAAAACCAGAATGTGTGGAACAAGCGAAACTTTGCTCAAACACGGTGCGGCGGAGGCACGCAGATGTTTGAGATTACCTGAGACAAAATTAAAACCTCTAGCAGGAATCCACAGAGCATGACAGCTTCGCTCTGTAAGATGAGACGTTATTTAGAAAAGATGTCTCACTCTGCTGACCTCTGATCTCTCTGAGACAGTCTGAGGAAGAAATGTAAATATCTCCATTCTTCCACCTGCATTCATGGCTAAATCCACACGGTATGTATAGGAACCCTCATACACTGCAAAAACACAAAATCTTACCAAGTATGTTTTGTCCAATTTCTAGTGCAGATATCTTAGTACACTTAAATAAGACGAAACTAAAGTGCAAGTAACTTGTCAGCAAGATGCAGGAGCTTGTTTTAAATGTTTTTTGAACACAATCATTTTTATATAATGAGATTTTAGTCTGCACAGTTCAGAATGAGCTGTTTTATTTAAATCCAAATCAGCTGTTTATGGCCACGCCCCTCAACTCAACGTTTACACTCGCACATGAAAATGGCAGCAAACAGATGCGCAATTATACAATCGCACATCTTTGAAAAGCAGAAGTGGAGCCTCCTGCACAACCAACAAAGAAGTCAACAACAAAACAGCTGTCTTTTCCAGCAGCCATTGTACAGCAGTAAAACCAGGTGATCAAATCTGCTGGAGCTGAGCTTGGGTTGCTAGGTAACGGGCTGGGCTTGGCTGAGGTTGCTGGGAAACAGGCAGTGCTTGCTGATTTGTGACACTACATTGCGGGAGGTTTTTGATACAGCTCATTTTCTAGCCATCAAAAAACATTAACTACCAACTTAATGCCAAAAACTCACAGTAAGTTAAAAAATGGAGGTACAAAAATATTCAAAAATTGTGAATTTTTCATAATAAATCTCATTTAAGTAAATAATTCCTTCCTGGTTTCACTGGCATATTATTAAATTTCCAACATTTTTTAAATAAGTGGAATAATTTGCAATTGGAACTAGTTCTTATTCATCAATTTTAAGGAATTAACTTAAAATAAGCTCCAATTTCTTGCTGAAAAGTTACCTGTAAGTTAGTTTGGTCTTATTTCAAGTGTCCTGAGGTATTGCATTAGAAACTGGACCAAAAATACCTGTTCAGCTCCTGTGTTTTGCAGTGTAGATGAGCTGCTCCACAGTGCAGGACTCCACCGTGTCACTGATGTGGGTTATAGGGAACAAAACTCAGCGGGATTCATGGAATGTGCTCCAGATTGCAGAAACTGAGTGACTGATGGCTCTAAATCCCAGGAAAAACAACAACACACACCTCAACCAACCCCCCACTTTTCTCCAGCTCCTTTGTTTCACTCTGTTTAAAGCAGATTTCAGCTGCTTATTCCACTGCACAAAGCACTTATTCATGTCGGAGGGGATGTTTATGTTCCCGTCCATGCGGCTCGCTCTAAAAGGCTGGTTGAGTTGCTATGAAACAAAATGAGTTGCAGCTTCTAAACAGAAAAGGCTTCTAGGCACCCTCCTGAAAAGCTGCTTCTGGTTTGTTTTTGAGCTGGAAGAAATGTGAAAGACCAGTGTGATATGAAGTGCTATCTGGCTTCCCGGAACAGGTTCTGATAACATGCGCACAGAAGAACAACAGAAAGCCTTATCATGGTGTGAAGCAGCTCTGAAAGCCTTCAATCTAAAGGCCTGCAGGATGAAAAACAGCGTGGAGGTTGGTTAGAAGATGTTGATCCAGCTTCACTAGGAGGGTACACATAATCCAACAGCTTCAACTTTATCTAAAGTGAGTCAAGATAGTGCTGGAAAAACTAAAACATCACCATTTGTTCTGTGTTTTACTTATTTTAATATGAAATACTCCCAAGATTTAACAAGTGCATAAAAATTAGACATAATTACCCCAGAAGAACATGATTTACATTTGCTTTACAATGGACTTCCACACCAAAACTTAGTTTTATTCTCATCTGACTGAACTGCATGGTTCCAGTTAAAGTCTCAAGGGAGTTAAGCAAACCCCACATGTTTACGTTTGTGATGGTATGACAGTAAATTATTATTTTGCATTCCTTTTTGAAAAGTCAAAAAATTTTAAGAAAATTTTGACTTATTTTTTTATTAATCTCTAGAATTAAATTTTCTAGAATTAAATCATGGAAATTTATGAAAAAATAGAAAGTGTCTGCCAATAAAACTCAATTTTGAGATTGATCTCAGAAATAAAAAAAACAACAAAAAACAAAAAAAGAAACAACAAAATAACTGAAATTGCCAAGTTTGAAAAGTTGAAAATGTCCTACAAAAAACTCTGAGTTCAATTGCTATAATTTTCTAGAAAGAAAACATGGAAATTTCTGAGTTTGAAAACTAGAAGGTAACTGTCCAAAAACCTAGAAATTTTTAGATTAATCTCATAAATTTTCTCAACAAAAGTGGAAATTTCAAAGTTTGGAAATTTGAAAATGTGTACCAAAAAACTCTGAAATAAATAAAAAAACCCGCAAAATGTTCAAGTTTGAAAAGTCGAAAATCTCCAATAAAAAAAATCAAAAATTTCGCAATTAATCTGAGAAATTTTCTAGAATAAACGTGGAAATTTCAGTTTGAAAAGTAGAAAATTTTTGCCTTTTTGTTTTTTTTCAGAACTTAATCAGTAAATTTATTGAGTAATTTTTTTTTAGCACATAAACAAAACATAAACACATCATGCAATCATCAACTGTGAAAACCAGAAACAGACAGCGCATTTTGAAAATATCGTTAAAATCATCAATCAAAAAATCCTACTTTTGTTATTGGTCAAAGCAGCTCTAGATGACTGTAAATGACTCTAAATTACTCTTTGTTCTTTTTATATCTACAATGTACCTTCATCAATGTCAACAATAAAATCAATTTGTTTCCTATTGTGTAATTATTTCCTTGAATTCCATATTAAAAAAATCTATATGTTAGTTTTGTTTCAATGTTTCAAGCGATACTAAAACTTTTTTCCTGGCGTCACTGAAACGTTTCGGAGGTCTCTGTCAAGGAAGGAGGTTTGAACTTTGATTCACCGGGTCGCGGGGCGACCTCCATCCTGAAGGTTCCGCCTGACGTCGCCTGATCCCAATCAGAGTGCAGGGGTGGCTGCGGTGTCGGCTTTCACGCTCGTAAACCTCTGGCTAATTCTAACGGTTGGGTGCGCCATGGGGGAGGCGGCGTCATTTCAAAGAGAGGGATGGAAAAAACGTGGCTAACGAGCTGAACCCCTCCCGGCTGGGTGTCAGATGGATCGGTTGACCTGTCTGACTCCCAAAACGCCAGAGAAATAAACGACGCTCAAACCAGACAGGCCTAGCATCAAAGTTCAAGGTTAAAGCCCAAAACAAGAGGATTATCCGGATCCAAAATGTTCTCCTTGTGCTCGACTTAGAGAAATATTATGGACTTGAACTTCTGGTATTTTTAGCAAATAAAGCAACTTGAAAAAGTTTTACCCTCCTTAAAGATTACGTTTTCTCTCACTTACATGTTTCTGAACATCAAACGAACATAACTACACTGCAAAAACACAAAAACTTACCGGGTTTTTTTGTCTAGTTGGTAGTGAAAATATATAACCTTGTTGATATTCTGCTAATGTTGGAAATACAAAATTTTGCTAAATGAAATAAGTTTGTTTGCATGATAAATTATTAAAAAACAATCCACGCCATCTTGTCGTCTTTGTCGTTTCTACCAGTAGTAACATCCAGTTGTTTATCATGTGACTTGAATGATGCAAAAAAAGTGTTTCCACTGCAGTTTTATGAAATACACAGATTTTGACACAGCCCAAAAATACGACGACTTATAACTGCCATTGTTGAAAGAACAAAAAGAAAGAGAAAATTTCTGCCAAGAAACTGAAAATTTTTTAGATTAATCTCAGATTTTTTCTAAAAATAAGGACATTTCTGAATTTGAAAAGCCAAAACTTTGCTGGAAAAAAACTGAAATTTTTAGGTTAATTTCAAAAATTTTCTAGAAGAAAACGTGGAAATTTCTGAGTTGGAAAAGTTTAAAATTAGGTAGAAAAAAACTCAGAAATTTTGGGATAAATTGCTTTGTTATATTTACTAGAAAAAAAAAAAAACATTTTCTGAGTTCCAAAAGTAAAAAAATCTTCATCTTTTCTAAAAAAATATCAGAATTTTTTGAGGAATGTTTATCTGCAATGGTCCTAATTCACCACTGTAGAGAAACCACCTCAATCCAGTGCAAAAAACCTTTTATTGAAAATGTATGTTTTTTCAAAACTGGCACGTAAGGAAATTTATTTTCATAAGCCCAATTTGCACAATTTTGTTGTCAATGTAAACGCAGCTCGTTACTTTATAAATTAATGAAAAAAAACAAATTATTTTATGTTTTGCTTTTAATTATCCAGCTTTTGACAGATTTATGCACAAAGCTGAGATGAAAAAGAAACCACATCGATGACTCAGCAGATGACACAAGTTTTTACGAGAGGAATCTCACAAATAACAACACTCCTGTAAGGAGACTAATAAGAACACACACTCTCATCACACAGTTACTCATCACTTTCTGCTGAGAGGGCAAAACGTCAGACACAAAACACCTATTCAACAAGAAGGTCTCGACTTGTGCGATGGTTGTAGTGGGGCATTAAGAAGCGGGTTGGGGAGGGGCGAGATTACAAGTAGGAACACATCGAGTTTCTGGTTACAGTGATGACAGGATCTGCACAGCGCTTTAGAGGATCTGACAGCGGTATTCAGACTGCACACAGAAACATGTTGGTGCATGGTGGACGCATCTGCAAAGCGTCTCCAGTCAATCACCCCCCGCCGCCGCTCCACGGGGGGGTAAACCAACACCGCCCTCTGAGGGGGAGGGGGGGGAACCCAACGGGGTCCACTTTTAACCAGAGTCACACCGCTGCAAAATATTCACACATTTTCCTCTCCAGCAGTAGACATCAGTAGCCAGCTGTATTTAAAACCCACTCAAAATGCAGCTGGACAAATTATTCTCTAGTTACATAATGTATAAATTCAGCAGAGGTTGGCAGAGAGTAGCACTATTTCAACATATTTTCACTCAAGTAAGAGTAAAAAGTAGCCGTCCAAGAAATTACACAAGAGCAAAAATGTATTTGGTAAAAAGTCTAAGACTGTAACTGATCAAATTATCAATCATTTAATGTTTAAAAAATTACATCATCAGATGGACCAGAATATAAAGTTAAATGGAAGTTTTGGTATTTTAAGAAACAAAATGTTCATTGATCAAATACGGAAGATGATTAGGGCCACTTAAAAAACAAACAAACAAAAAAACATATTCTGACTAATCGTGGGACTTAAATAAGAATCCTGATAAATAATTCTGAGAATTCTGAAAAACGTCGGAATTCTTACTTCAGTATCAGAATTTTGACTTTTTTCAGAATTCTGAGAATTGATCAGAATTCAGAGTTTTTTCAGAATTCTGACATTGCTAAGTGAGATTAAATTTAGAATTCAGATTAAAATCAGATTTTTTACCAACAGTTACTGACCGTAATATCCAAAACATTTTATTACCATAGAAAGTACATGGAATTACCATAAGTTGAAAGTGCAAAAAACTCCGTATATTTACAGTAAAAATTACTGACTGTAATATCCAAAACATTTTGTTACCGTAGAAAATACATGGAATTACCATAAGTCAAAATTGTTAAAAAAAACTCCGTAAATTTACAGTAAAAAATGACTGACTGTAATATCCAAAACATTTTATTACCATAGAAAATACATGGAATTACCGTAAGTCGAAACTGCAAAAAAACTCCGTAAATTTACAAAAAAAATGGTGAAATACCAACAGTTACTGACCGTAATATCCAAAACATTTCATTACCGTAGAAAATACATGGAATTACAACAACTCAATAAACATATATTCTAGGTAATTTTGACAGTCAAGAAATGTAGAAAACACAGAAATATATTGTAAAAATATAGGTAATTGTAAAATTCATAGAAAAATATTGTAATATTGCCAGCAGTTAATTACCCTAAAATTAACGGTACTAATCGGCCAAAATTACTAATTTTGTTGATATTTATATCTACAATGTAAAACCGTAAACCAGACTGTAAAAGTAATTTTTACAAAGAATAGAATGCTGGTGTGATATTTCGGTTTCTTTTTGCGCATTCAGGAGAAGAAGTAGAAGGACAACACAGTTCTGCATCACAGGTGAGCTCCTTTCACAGTTTTAACTGAAGTTAGGTAACTTTAACCAACCGATAAAGAAACGTTTACCTGTAATTTCTGAGCCACGCAGTTTATGTACATGTTCTGCAGATAGACATTTTTGGTATATGGGACATTTAATGCTAATTCTCCCAGACGCAACACTTCCATTAATGTTTCTGTAAGAACGACTGTATAGATATATTTATTTCAGGTCTACTTTATACTGCGTGTGGTTAAAGTTATTGTTAATGGCAGAAGCAACTTTTTCAAGTTTGGTTCAGTAATTAATTTGAATTACTTCGAGTGTGAAATGTTCATGTATGCAAGTTAAGTTAGTGTTTGTATCAGTACTTTGGTAATACTTGGAAGTATAAAGCTTGGCATCAGAGCTAATACTTAATATTTTCCTTTGACTCTTGACTGTCATCCCCAAAATACTTACATTAAAGTCACTGGGTCCATGACAGTTAAAGGGTTTTAAGATAAGAAAATTTAAATATTTTACAGTTTTTTTCAGTTTGGGTGCACTTCATAATTTAAATTCTTAAAACTACTTGTTCAAGCTTCAATTTATCTTCTGCACATCAAAAAAGGAGTTTCTCATTCCTTTGAGCAAGTTGCAAATGCTTTTGTACATCATGCATCTGATTATGTGCACTTCTCTGCTTTTCCCCCCATTTTAATTTGCTTTAATCATGTTGATCAAAATGTGTTAAACGTGTCTCTTTTGGATTGTCTCAACTTCCAAAACAGCATAAGTTCATCGTGTAAGTCTTAACATGCATAAGTCTTGAAGTTGTCATAATGTCAATCATATTTTAATTTATTTATATTAGATTTTTTTTCTAAATTTGTCCTGAATTGGTAAATTGCTCCCGAATGAGTCCTGAGTTTCTCTAACAGGTCAATGCATGAACCATTAGCTCAACCAACGATCAACCAGTTTTCTGAAACAGATTGAAGTTGCATCTTATGAACCGTCAGTTGATGGTGATATAAACACCAAATAAGGGTTGTTCACTTTTTAAATGATCAACCCTTTGTTTTCTTGAATTTTTGGGGATTTTTTTTCTGTTTGACATTCTGCATTGAGTTTATCTTGTGTCATCTATCCTGATTTACTGGTCAAAAGGTAACAAATTGTAAAGAGAAACATGTTTCTCCCAAAAGGAAGGATGGAAGGATGAAGATAGAAAATTCCCTGAAACAACAGGTCTTCTTCAGGTCTTCATCTGATGTTTTCTTGTTTGTGTTTTTTGTCTGGTTGCAGAGAGGATCACACCTGTCGACAACAAACAAAGGTTTAAGAACTTCTGAATTTTCAGACAGAAATGATCACACCGCCTGGTTGAAGTACCAGTCTCCATGCGCAAGTCAACAAAGGTGAAACAAACATGTAAGCGAATGCTGAGTTTATATGATGTGCATGTCGTGCATCATTCAAACTTTTGCTTCGTTTCTGTTTTCCAGCAGAGAGGAAACACCCGATTGACGACGTATGAGACTCAAGCTCCACCTGTGACTGGGAAGACCATATCCATGATGGACACCATCCTGAGCAAAGTCTGAACTCGGTGACTTGTTTCAACCCAGAGCAAGAATCCTTTTATCACCGGTTTTTATTCAATAATAGGTTATTCCTTATATGGACACACGCTGTTTTTTTTCCAGATCTCAGTAATACCGTGAGGAAACTGGACAGGAAACAGAATCGGTTCTTTTTTTAACAGAATTTTTAAATAGAAGTTGTTTCTTTAAGTGGATTACTCGTAATCTGTATTTTTGTTTAATTTGGACTTATTTTCTTCATAACTTTCCATATTGAAATGCTGACAAACTACACTTCCTTGTGTGTTGTACTGTAATTTTTATGGTAAAATTCTGGTAGCAACGGCTACCGGTAATTTACCATAAAGTTTTTGTTTTGTTTTGTTTACAGTAAAATGTCGATATATCATACAGTCCTGCCATGTTTTTCATTTACGCAACCAAAACTGCCAGTATTTTACCGTATTTTAAAAACACGATATAATACTGGCAATTTTCGTTGCCAGAATTTTACCGTATAAAGACGGTAAAGTTCTGGCAAACACAGCTGCCAGTATTTTACCGTAAATTAGAGCCGTTTCTTCTCTTTTTTTTTGTTTTTTACAGTGTAGTATTTTGTTTCTGCACTGGAAATGCAAACAACAATCAGCCTGAGGGAGAGAAAAGATTCAAGGTAAACTCTTCAACTCCAAACCTCTGTTCATTATGAGTTATTTTCTCATTTTCTTGAAATAAATATACTTAATTTATGATTTTTAATGACTCCCCCTCTTCTTTCCTGTCTTCCTGCTGCCATGAGCCGTAATATCTATGGCTCCTACCAGGCAGACATAATAAAAACAAATTAAAATCTGCAAGATAAATGTTCTTGCAGAGGTCAGCAGCTTTTGGTTTTTCGTACTTTTTGTCAGATTTATCACTTTTTAAAGTCTAATTGCTGTCGGTTGATGGATGAGCGAAACAAATGCTTAACTATTTCAATTTACTCATTTTAGCGAAAAATAACCCCAGAGTTTGTTCTGACAGTTCGAGGAATTCGTTACAAGCCCTGGCACTTGAAAGCAACACATTCGCTCGACATGTGTTTTGGATAACTTCAGTAGGAAATCTGTGAGTGCAGCAGAGGTAGAGAGGAAAAGGTTGAAGGAAATTAGAGGCGCCGCAAAGGAAATTAAAAAAAAAAAGGCAAAATAATTCACACAGCGATGAGATTGCTGGCATAACCTGAGGCTGCGTTCGTTATTATATCTGTTTGTCGCAGGAAAACAAAAAGAGCCGGGAGTTCTTTCTTTTCATTAACGTGACATCTAAACGTCTCGACCCGATACCAGCGGATCCGAACGATAGGAAGCGACTCATCAGTGTTTACATCCGCAGACAGATAAGGTTTCATTTCTTTAGGGTGTGCTCCACTTTAAAGACCAGAGGCAAAAGAATCTGCTTACTGTACAAGAGGATTTAGATATGAAAGGGTTTAGATATGCAAGAGTTCCTAATCAACAAATACCTTGTTATCTTTAGATGTATCATGAAAATCAGAAACATCTGTCCTTATCTTTCCTGGAAAGCCTCTGAAATCTGCTGTTTGTCTCCCTGCAGGATGACATTGTGATGATTTCACTCATTAATGTGAGCGAAGCCTCAAGGAAGCGCGGGTTACCCTTAAAATCACACAGCCTGGCCTTTAATCACACCTTTTTGTTATTGGGCTGCTATTTAAGCTTGGCAGCAGAACAGATGAAAGTGGAAAACATGAAACAAAAGGTCAAAGTTCAGGTGAGGATGCCAGTTATTTTTATAGGGGGATAAAACTCAGGTGCAATGCAAGATATAAACAGGAACCTGCAGGTTTGCGGCACCTGCGGCTTTTAAATGCGAGAACATTTAGCAGGAGCTCAGTTCCTGAAGAACAAAAAAATCTAAAAATAAAACTTCCGCTTTTGCGCCTTTAATGGCTCTTATTGTGATTTCTGGGAAAATTGACGAATGGTTTCACTATTTCCAAATAAAAATCAGAAAATTGGGGAAAATCCATAACAGCAAGTTTGAAAAAACTATTTATTAAAAGAGACATATAATTTGAGAGGATTAGAGATTTTTTTTTTTTTATATATAAAAGTTATGTTTCTATTTATGGAACAAATCTGACTAAAACTAAAGAGAGAAGATCTATTTTAAAATATAATTTCAAAATAGTTATAATGAAGGATATTAATTCTGTATCATTACAAATACAATATATTTTTTGTTATTATTATTATATATACACACTTGTCCTGTTTTGTGTTTACAGATGTATCTATATGGATGATTGATTGATTTTTTTTTTTCTTCAAATTACTAATTTTCATTCAAAACTTTTATGTTAAGATGTGACATGTTCACCTTAAACTGTGAATGAATGAAATAAGCAAATAAAGGTTCAGCTGTCTTTGCTCTTTTACCCCTTAAGTAAATCCGTTGCCACCAACCTCCTTCAGAAGTGGCAGAAAACTAACAAAGGACGTCACCCTGAACGCACCGCAAACATCATAAAACACATCATCAGGCCTGAAATCTGGGAGTAGTGATCAACTCAGACCCGAACCTTGATAGTCACATAAAGACAGTTACAAAGTCAGTCTCCTATCACCCGAAGAACATTTATTAAAGGACTAATGACCCAGTAAGATCTAGAGAAACTCAGTCATGTGTTTATTTTTAGTTGCATTTAGTGCAACAGTGTCTTCACGATTCTGCCTAAAACATTCAGACATCTGAGTTTATTTAAATGCTCCCGTTAATCATTGATCAACATTTTTGATGTGGATTTGTTTGATGATTTTGATGTGACAAAATGTTATGTTTATTCATAATTGGTAACTGCATGATGTTTTTATGATGTAAAGCACTTTGAACTAACTGCATTGTTGCTGAAATGTGCCAAACAAATGAGTTTGACCTGATCGTAGAGTGATTAGAATGGCCCAGTCAAAGTCCAGACTCCTTGGTTTCCATTCAATCTGAGTCAAAGAAAAGTGGGCAAAAAAAAAAAAGCTTAAAGATGTAAAGCAAAACTGGTAGAAATATACTGTGGGCTTGTAGTCAATTATGGGGGCAAATGTACGCCACACTTTTCAGATTTTTACCTGAAATAACTTTAAATCATCACTTCCCTCCAAATTACAATCGTTTCCCAAATCGTGCTGGTCTATCACTTTTTAAAATACTTTAAAAAGTGTGTTTGTCATGTGACAAACTGTGGAAAAGTTTCAAAAGCTGTGGGAGAGAGCAAACCTTTCTGCCGAGGATAACGAGCGATACAGATCCTCACGGCCGAGTTTAAACGGAGGAAATCGAATAAAGGCGCATGATGTGACAGAGTTCAGCGCTCCGAGCTTGAGAAGCATCAAAAGAACCAGATGCACTAAACTGTCGGCACAGGGCCAGAAATGCTCACAAGGATTGTGTTCTCCAGATTTATAAGCCATGTGTACATGAAAACGTCGGCCATAAACCTCCTTCATGCACAAACCAAACCTCCATCCCACAACTGACAATTACTTCTTTGTACTGTTTGAATCAGTCGTTTAGATTTGATGCTTTTTTTTTTTTTTGCATCTGTGTTCGAGTTCAGTTCCAGTTGAGTAAAAGTAAGAGCAATAAGCTCTTACTCTTTATTTATGACATGTAAATAAAGATATTTACTTGTCATAACCTCTCAACAGAGCCTCATTTTGAAATATCTGGAATATCCCTTTAGTAAACTAAAAACATTCCTCAGAAAATGATCCTGTGTTTGACCGAAAAAGAAGCCAAAGACTAAAGAAAATCTTTCAGAAAACCATTGTTTATGCAAACCTCACATTTTGTGCATTTTTGCACTTCCATTTGGGTCTCAACTGCGTCTAAAAACAGACCAAGTTCTTAAAAAAAAAACACCCAGCCCTGATTTGGCAATAAGTTAATGTTTTTTGGTGTCTGAAAAACAAGACATTTCAAAAGCCTCCTGAATGTACAGTCACAATCAACTGGGTAGCACTGCACCGTTACCTAGCAACGTTCTGAGCCCCAGCATGTTTGGTCAGCTGGTTTAACTACTGTATAGTGGCTGCTGGAAAAGACGAGGGTTTTATTGTTGACTTACCATCCAGATTCTTTGTTGGTTGTGCAGGAGGCTCAACGTCTGCTTTCCAAATGCATACAGTTGTATAATTGCACATCTGTTTGCAATCATTTTTACATGCGAGTTAAATGTTGAGTTGAGGGACGTGATCCACATAAGCAGCAGCTTATGTGGATTTAAAGTGACAGAGGTCCGAAAACAGCTCAAAATTGACTCAAAATTTCATTACGTGAAAATTATTTTGTGCAGTAAAATGTAATGAAAATTTCCTTCTATGTCTTATTTAACAATCTGGTTTTAGGGTAGAATATACTGAAAATCAGACATCTGTTCTTCAGATCAGTAAATCTGTGACTGATTTCACTCAGAGACTCCTGAACCCGTTGGTTCCTGAATGGACCTCCGGCAGCGATCGGCAACCACACGTTGATATTTCATTCGCCGCTCACAACCCGGCGCAGCTGTGACCTAGACCCACTCGGCGGGAGAGCGGGGCGGCTCCGACGTCACCTCTGCTCTCACGGTGGCTCCACCAATCACTCCGCGCAGAGACATCAACACGACGGGACAAAGCGCGCAGAGAAAACCAGGGGAATCAGGCTTTATTGACAGAAGGAGAATCCAAACAGAGAGAACAGAATCCCACTGCCCTGAATGCCGCAGACTCCCAGGCCTGTCCGGGCCTGTGCACTCAAAGACACAACCAGCAGATTAGGCCTTTCTGGGTAAAAGTGACAAGACTAAACAAAGTCGTCACAGGTGCAACATAATGTTCAGATTCAAGGATTTGAAATTTCCTCCCCAGCTGGACTTAAGATTGCAGAAACAGCAAATACCAAAGTGCAGAAGAAGAGTTAATATTTATAAATGGGTCAATAAAGCATCCTGGCAATAAACCACCAGCTTCTTGGAAAAGTATATCTTATTTATTCTTAACAATGAGAAGCCAACCATCCATCCATCCGTCCGTCCATCCATCCGTCCATCCATCCGTCCGTCCATCTGTCGCCCTACAGAGGAAGATTATTTCTCTGTATGCGGGAAATTGTTCTCCTGGTCAACTCACTCAATGTTTTCACACGCATGTGAAAATGGCTGCAAACAATTGTATAATTACACTGCTAAATATCTTTGAAAAGCAGAAGTGGAGCCTCCTGCACAACCAACTAAAACCAAGCGAGTGGTTTCTGGATAGTAAGTCAACAACAAAGCACTTGTCTTTTCCAGCAGCCATTATGCAGCACATGCAGAGGTAAAACCAGCTGACCAAACGTGCTGGAACTCTGCTGGGGTTGCTAGGAAACGGCTGGGCTTTCCTGGGGTTGCTAGGCAATGCCTGCTGTTTTGTAACGGCTTATTTTCCAGATACCAAAAAACATGAACTTATTGCCAAAAACCAAATGGTTGTTTTGTTTTTTTAAAGACCCAAACGGAAGTACAAAAATGATCAAAATGTGAATTTTGAATCATCGTCCCCGTTTGCTGCTTCGTGAGCTAAACAGCTGAAGTGGGATGTTGTTGCTTTTTCCATCAGTGTTTGTTTGTGTCAGTTCTGGTCGAAAATTATTATTCAATCTGAAAAATAAACGTTTTCTTTCACATGGTGAAATTAATCTCTGTCTCTCAAGACATCCCGGACAGCTAAAAGTTTCCATGACACTTGTTTTGAACGAAACCACATATTTTTTCCATCTCGCGGTACAATAAAAATGTGCAAACATCTCTTTGTGTTTACCAGTAAACTCTCTATGTTCAACTGAACCAAAAATAATCATGTCTTCTAAAATGTGGACATTATAACTGCTTTTTAATGTAAAAATATACTGATTGAAAATGGGATTATGATCACTAACAAGGGAAGTGAATTACACAGATCATCTCTTCATTATGGCACCTGTTGGTGAGCTGGATGTGTTGGGCAGGAAGGAAACTTTACATCTCAAAAGTTTGCAAATCAGAAGCAGAGAAAATGGTTTGGAGCGTCTCCAGAACGGTTTTCAAAATGCTGAAAATGTTAATTCTGGTTCTGATACTAAGGTGATCGCAGTTTGTGGCTCATAGCGTCCGCGGTCTGAGTGTCCGCGCTGACCCCGGTCCACTGCCAGAAGCTCCAACAATGAGCTGAACTGGACCACAGAGCGATGGAAGAAGAATGTGTCCTGCTTTGATGAATCATGTTTTCTTTGCCATTTCATAGATGGATGGACGAACATGTTTCCAATATTTGCTCATATGTAAAACGTTAAATGTGACTTTGTGTTACTTGCCATCAGGGACTATTACTTGACATCACACTGCAAAAAACACAAAAACAAATATTTTTGGTCTAGTTTTTAGTGCAAATATCTAAACACAATAGAAGTAAGACAAGTACTAGTTCCACTAGCAGATTGTTTCACTTATATCTAAAACCCTTCCATCTGAATTTAGAGATTACAGACGCAAAACAACCTCTTGTGTCTTGCAGAAAAGCTATTTGTTAGTTTCTGTCTTATTTCAGGTGTACTAAGATATTTGATCTAGAAAATAAACCAAAGACACTTTGTAGGATTTTGCGTTTTTGCATCGCAACTAAGGCTGAAACAACGTTGACGTAAAAGGAGGAAGTACTGCCACCTGCAGGTAGGAGTTAGCAGTCACCTAATATTTTTGTGGAAAAATTGCAATAAACTCACAATTATGCATGAAAAAAAAAACAAAAAAAAACAGGGATCTATTCGTTTTGCGTAAATTTCGGCGATTGATGTAATTTGGAGTCTTGAGGGCCACGCAAGTAGGTATGGTGGGCCGGATTTGGCCCCCGGGCCTTGAGTTTGACACCCGTGCAGTAAGTGGGGGAGAGTTGAAGAAGTTGGACAGACATTAGAGGAAATGCTGCCCTGAAACACAGCTGACTCGTCCTCATTTCATGCCATAATAGATAAGATTCCCACTATTATCAATGCTGAGGTGCCTCAGGGAGCCGTTGTTGCCAACTGATTTATGTAACCAATACAGCAATCCAGTTAAGTTACTGATTTTAAAATCAAGTGATCAGTACTAACTGAGTAATACGTAACCATAAATCAAGGTACCTACGCCTAGGCTACGTTCACACAGCAGGTTGTGATGCTCATTTTGCTGAAATGCAATTTTTTTTTTCCATTGTCGTTCATACTACTTGTACTACTTGTAGTCTTCTGTTATTGTTTTACATCCCCAAAGCGACCCAAATGTGCAGAAGAAGAACTCTGACGTCACACAGCAGCGCATTGTTTACATTAGTGACAATGGAAGGATTGGTTTGTGGAGTGATTTTAAAGTTTATTCAGGAATGTGAGCCGACAGCATCATCACAAGATCATAACAGAAGCAGAGAAAATGGTTCCCCCTTTCTATTAGGGAGGAAGCTAGTAGAAAGAAAGCACAGCTAATAGCGATAGCTTATTACGGAGCACTGACTTAAACTTCTGTAGAGGAGAAGTCTGTTTGGATGTGGAGTCAGAGCCAAGAGTGGTGGGATTGTGATCTGATGCGTCACTGCTACAGACGTCATTCATAATTATAATTTTCAGAAGTTGTTTACGTCCTGATCTGACAGACTGCTACAGGAATCCTTCCTGCCATCAGCATCTACAAAAACCTCGAATAATATGAGTTACATATAATTTCCCTCTGGGATCAATTTTTTAATTTATTAAGTGAAACTATCAGCTGGACATTTTTTCTTTAAACACCCATTCCTCTCCCACCGAGGTGCGATCCTGGGCGGACAGCCACATCAGATCGCTCCCCTCCAGCTGTGGCATCAGAACAACAAACACCGAACTCAGATGCAGCTCTTTGCATCTCTGCTGCGCGAGCTTAATGGCCCATAAACATGAAACGGCGGCTTGTCCTCGCCCGAGTATGACTCTAGTGAAAGCACCAAATAAAAGCTTGCTGCTCTGTCCCCGCTCATCTCTCACCTCTGATCATCTTGTTCCACCTCAGCTGACAGATGTTCCTGGAGGAATTTACGGTTTTCCCTGTCAGGATCTTTGCAGCTTTCGTCCGGACCACACCCCCTGCTGAGCGTAATTTGCTGATGCTTTCAGAACAACAAGGCGACCTACATTAGATAAATGTTTCTCTGCAACTTGGCAACTATTCTCAGTAACAATTTTATCCAAACGGCCTGGTTTTTCTGATGAACTGTTTTTGTCGGTTTACCTGTAAACAGGACATTCCTGCGAAGGAGGCTGGCATACCAAACAATCCGCTCGCTGTAAACAGAGCTTAAATATTTACTCAGAGAAGTTGTAATTTGATGGGAGATGAGAGGTAAACAAAACATAGGCGACCTCTGTAATGACAGAATGCAACAATCACAACAGCATGTGATTTAGGAGCTGATTAAAGATAGAAATGAGTCGATCTGACAGTCCAACTACTGTCGCCATCAGGACTGCTGCTAATGTTGGACCTCTTCTCTTTTATGGTGTTGTTGACAAAATGCCTGAAAGGCCTGTTATTACAGCTTCCTGCCAAGGCTGCAGTGGAGCTCAGCAACCTGGACGTCTTTTTTTCTACTCATTCCCCCCCAAACGATCAGACCTGCCTGCAAAACCACAACTCTGCTGTCATCTATAGAAGTCCAAAAGTGCCAAAATTAAAAAAAAAAAAAAAAAAAGATCCTCCTTAAAGCCAAGAATTCAACAATGCAATGGTTTACCTTAGCGCAAGAGATAAGAAATAAGAGAAAGTAGCAGGAGAAAGAGAAACAAAAACATACAAACATAGATATATAAAAAAAATAGGAGGGAGTTCAAAGGAGACACTAAATTTGTGAGTGTTAAGAATGTGGAAATAGATAAAAACATTCTTTAGTTTAATAATTTTAGGGGTAAAATAAACAAGATATACAGAAATAAACGTGTTTAAAACTGAAACGACAAAATTAAAATATGAGATTTAATTTTTAAATAATTAGGAATAATATTACATGGAGACACTTTTATATATAAAAATTCATTATAATAAAACATTAATGGAAAAGGTGTGAAATATAGGTCAAATATATCAAATAAGAGAAAATAAAAAATGTTACTGGAAATTTAAAAAAAAATCTAAAAAATAAAAACAAGTAAAAAAAAACAAATATAAATTGATGACACATTGATAATGGCTAATATGTTTTTATTCATTTATATGCAAGTGTTTTTGTATTAATTGCTTTGCTATTTCTATATTTGTTTAAAATTTTTGGCAACTCTGGGCCTCCATACGCACTCTACATGTGAGCGATTCCTATGGAGATGCTCAGAGTCAGGGCTGCGTGTTTACGTTGATGCTGAGCAGACAGAAAATAAATGGCGATAATAGTCACTGCTTTAAACAACTTTCAGATGTAATTGCAGGTCAAACGCAGTGCGAGTCTAAAATAACAATTTTCTTAATCACAACAGTAGAGAAATTGGTTCTGATGAGTTAAAGGTGTGCACATACTAACCCGCAAACTAATATTTCAAACAATAGTTAAAATCCAACTCTTAACAACCGCAACCTGTTGCGCGTGAATGTGCATGCGTGCGTGTTTTCATAGAGTGCCGGGGGGATTTAAGGGAGATTCAGCAAAAATAAAGAAAATCAGCAGCAAATATGTGTTAAAGACACGTGCAGCAGTGTTAAACTCAGATTAATTAAACTAGGATAATCTCCTGCATGAAGCTGAAGTGAAGACTGGAACTCACCGGTGCCGCTTTGTACCTGCCGGCTCCGCGCACTGGAGCACCGAGCATGTTCTGGAAACACTGCAGCGCAAACACGCAGAAGCACACGACCAGAGAAGTCCGCATCCTCACCGCCGTCCGTCCGGAGCCGCGCAGGATGGAGGTGCAGCGGGTGTCTTTGGCGCAGCAGTGTGCGGTGTGCAGTGCCGAGAGTCACACGGCTCCAGGATGTGGGGCGACTTCTCCTTAAATACACTCTGATTTCTTTGTTCCCTGTTTTTTTTTTTTCCCCATACACTTTTTTTTTTTTTTTGCAGCCCCGGGCTGATAATACCACCCGCTACCATGTGACTTAACCGTTTCACTGCCGTGTTCTTCAGCGCAAAGAGTTGAGGGACTTTTCATCCAGAGAACAAGTAATTTAGTTAAGCAGTGCCGCACATGAAACCCAAACTGTGACGCACAGCGTGAGCTGGAAATATCTGGAACAAGAACGCCAAGAAAACAACCGGCAAACCGCAAAAATGCAGCCAGTTTTATAAACTTTCTGTTGACAATTCTCATTGCTTTCGAGCACATGTGTCAAATTCAAGGTCCCGGGGGCCAAATCTAGCCCGCCTGAGCTTTTTATGTGGCCTGAAGGCAGAGGTGGATAAGGCACTAAAACACTGTACTCAAATAAGTAGCAGAACTTCAACATATTCTCAAGTAAAAGTAAAAAGTAGCCGACCAAGAACTTACTCAAGCAAGAGTAAAAAAGGATTTGGTAAAAAGTCTACTTGAGTGCTGAGTAACTGATCAAATGATCAATCATTTGATATTTAAAAATTACATAAAATAAAAACTTGAGTGGAAATTTTGGTATTTTAATTAGTAAAATGAAAATAACATGATTTTGACTATTTTAGATTTTTTTTTTTGTAGCTTTCACTGTCTATTAGAAAGACAAAATATTTTCCAAACCTCTGTTTTTGTGTGTGTTTTTTTTTTTTGCAATATATTCACATATAGCTGCAGAGGATTGCCTTCCTTTGAAATTCAAAAATGCTCTTTGAATTCCTCAAAAAATCCTGCATTTCATGAATAATCTGTGAGGCTTTGAGGTGCGAATGTTTTATTGATTTTGCAGATTAGCTCAGGTAAAATGCTCTACTGAGACCTGTACTCTGTTTCAGCAGAGGTTTCATTCATCCTGCAGGCAGAGATGTAATTAATTCAGGTTTAATATGCAGAAGCAAGACGGATGCCAGAAGAAAAGACCTGCAGCAACAGCTGACTCCAGAAAGTCAAACAGATCTTTTAGTTTCGTTGGTAAAGGAAGTAATAGAAACTCTGCTGTGCCTTCACTGAAAAAATATTTCATTATGTCTTCACAAGTAATCAAATTGAGTCTATTCACTTTCATTTATTAAGTTTATTTACTTGTCAAGCTAAGTAAGTTTGACAAATGTCATACTTGCAGTCAATTAACATTCTTTTTAAAGAGTCAGAGAAAATCTACATAATTTGTGCACCTAATTTTAGGCTTTAAAAATCGGCAGCTATACATCGGATCCTCGTTTTAGCCTAAAATAAAAACTGTTCAGACCTTTTTCTGCTTCACTCCATAGACCTGAGTCAGATTCTGCTGCAAGCAAAAAAATTAACCAAAGCTGAATTTAACTGAGATGAACTTTGAAGACCAGTAAAAGCAGGAATAACCTAAATGTTAAAGAACAGCCACACAATCGATCGTTTTGCAGAATCCTACATCTGGACTAAAACACGGACACAACGAAGAGTGTGTTTCAAGGATCATTTACAGTAATTTGGGTGATAATTTGAATTTACATGCTAGTTTAAAACTGTTCCAGCAAAGTTTAATGAGGTAGAACCTGCTGAAGAAAAAAGTGGAGATATAATTAGCTGCCTCTAAAACACCTGTTACTGCAAAAATAGACTTTTTGACTCAAAAGAAAAGTTGTCAGGCTTATGTGGCGTAAAAAACAAGAAAATAGCACGAAGGAAACATTTAAGCAATAAATGTTTCCTGGAAGTTAGACTTGCTCTCTGCTGAATTAACATTTTATTGATCCAAAAACAGGATTTAGTCTCGTTAGCATCCCATTATGTCTTGACTTTAATTAATAATTATTATATTAATAATTCGCAAATCTTTTGGGCTGTCAGGATGTTCTCCCCTCATATTTAGTTGATCAATTGTTCCTGCACTTTATTTTTTTTCTTCCGTTTCTTCTGCACCTTAAGGAAATTAAATAATATACAGAAATAAAATTATGGGAATAATGTACTATAAGAATAAAGTCGTATGAGAAAAGACTAAAATATGAGGATAAAGTTGAAATAATTCTGGAATAAAATTATAGTATAGTGAGAATAAAGTCGTAACATTACGACTTTATTCTTACTACTTTGACTTTGCTCTCATTTATTTAGACTTTCTTGTATGACTTTATTATCGTATTTTGACTTTATCCTCGTAATATGACTTTATATTATTACAACTTTATCCTCGTATGACTTTATCCTCAGAATTGTATTTTTGAAAAGTTGTTTTTCTTAGTATGGCTTTAATATTCCCCCAAACTGTAAAAAACAAAGAAAATAAAAACCTCTCTTTATCTTCATCTTTCTAGCAGAAATTTGATGGCTTTGTGACTGTTTTGTAGAACTATTTTTGCAGACCATGATGCTGCCACCACCGTGTTTCTCTGTGGTTTTCTTTGGTGTTGCTTTTTGTCTTCTGGTTCTTGGAGCGATAAAACTGCTTGTTTTCAATAGATGACAACACATCTTTCGAGTATTTAACCCAGGCCCGGATGTTTTGCTTGGATCAAAAGCCTTCTGTCTCTGTCTCTATTTAGTCCAGACGTACAAAGGATACAGGAGATGGTTGTGACATGCAGAGGACAATCAGCCCTCGGCAGAAATTCAAGCAGCTCCTTCAGTGTTGCTGTCAGCCTTAGAAAAACATCTGGATAACAACTGTTTTCTTTGTGCCATAATATATGTAATGCTGCAGATTTGTTTTCACGCCCTTCTCCTTGCTTATACCTTTGTCCAATGAGAACCTATTAATTATTTGCTCATTTGCGTCCTTCAGCTAAGCAACAGAGATGTTAGAAATGTCAGGAACTATCAGGACATCACAAGTTATTTCACTTAAGTGAGAGTCAATATCGTTGATATTAGATGTGAATTTAATAAAACTGAGTGTTGAAATGGAATCAAAAGGTGTTTGGACAACAATATTCATCTGTGCATTCAATCAGCTTATTGCACTTTTTTTTGATTTTGTACATTTTTCTTCCAAACATATTTGCTTGCATTTCATTTGAGGATATAAAGGTTGTATTTTTAAAGTCTTAAAACTCTGGATTTTTATGTCATTGTAGATAATTCAGACCGATTAGGCCTGAAACCAGCATTTAGACCCATTAGACTATCACTTCACCATGAATAAACTCTCTTTCTCTCCCTAATAAAATGCATATGTATGTCTCTAGGGTTGAAACCCTGTCGCACTGCAAAAACACAAAATTTTACAAAGTATTTTTGGTCTAGTTTTTGTATATTGAAATAAGACAAAACTAACTTAGAAGTAATTTTTTAGTGACATAAAGGAACATGTTTTAAGTCAATACTTCCTTAGTGTTGCTGAACAAGTTCAGGTTCCACTGGCAAAGTATTTCACTTATTAAACAGGAAAAATGTTTTGTAATAAGTGAAATAATCTGCCAGAGGAAATAAAACTTTTTCAACAATATTTAGGAAGCATTGACTTAAAACAACTCTGATATCTCGCTAAAAACTTTCTTGTAAGTTTGTGTTTTTGCTGTAAAGTCTTTTATTTTACAGTGTGACAATGACACACGTGCATAAATCCAGAATGATGTAGATGTTTTCTTAAGGATTTTGTGGGATTTGTTTGACAGGAGAAGGAACAGAAAGAAAATGAATCCAGTGCAGCTTCATGCAGGACTGACAGCCTCAGGAACCGGCCATAGATATTACAGCATTGTAGATGTTTAACATTTGTTTTGAGTGATGCTTCACAGCACTATAAGAGACAAATAAACGACTCCCTGGAACATGATTTACATGTGGAGCTTCCTAATCGCACATGTAAATCAAGCTTCATAAAAAGCATTTTAAGTTTGTTGCTACTGGTACGAGTTTTCTGCACCGTTGTTGTTCTAACGGAGGGTTTTACCTGCAAAAACACAAAATCTTACAAAGTTTTTTGGGTCTAGTTTCTAGTGGAACTATCTTAGCACACTTAAAATAAGACAAAACAAACTCATAAGTAACTTTTCAGATAGATATAGTAGCTCGTCTTAAGGTAATAATTTCTTATACCATGTTTATAAAAACGCTCTAGTTCCACAGGCAGATTATTTCACTTATAACATTGCAAGTAAAATAGTCCGCCAGTAGAAATGGTAGTTTTTAGAAATCAACAAGCTCATATTTCTGGCTGAAAAGTTACTTGTGATTTCATTTTTCTTATTTCTGGTGTACTAAGACATTTGCAGTAGAAACTGTACTTACTTGGGAAGATTTTGTGCTTTTGCAGTGATATTAGCCTGAAATGATGCATGGAAACTGCAATAGCTCTGAAGATATGTGGTAAAATCATGTATAACTCTTTAATTTCCTCTGGGACCTACGGCTGGTACAGGCTTCACAGAAACAGAGCAATTTGTTTTGTCTCCCAGGGCTGCAGGAGCAACAGACACCATCCTGTCCATGCATTCCTGGTTTGGGAAATCCTGCAGTTCTTGTTCTTGAGGAACAAGAACTGTTCCTCAAGAACAAGAACAGTTCTTGTTCTTGAGTTCCTCAAGAACAGTTGGACCCACATAGGTCCATTCAAATTTGAAGTTGAATGGACCTATGGAGACTTCTCACCTGAGACAGAAAGAACTGGCCTACTTGAGTTCTGAATTGGTTTTTACCAGAACCTTTTCATGATTTGAGACAAACTTCATCCCTGTGATGCGAGGTTATTGTGAAAACTCAACAAGATGCACATTTCCACCACTTCATCTAATTGCCTTTCATGCTTACATGAGACTCGATAATGCGAGAACGCAAAATCTTACCAAGTAGTTTTTGTCTAGTTTCTAGTGCAAATATTTTAATACACTTGAAATAAGACAAAACTAGGGGCTGCACAGTGGCGCAGTTGGTAGAGCTGTTGCCTTGCAGCAAGAAGGTTCTGGGTTCGATTCCCGGCCCGGGTCTTTCTGCACGGAGTTTGCATGTTCTCCCTGTGCATGCGTGGGTTCTCTCCGGGTTCTCC
>CAEGAE010041529.1:0-14160 GCA_903067095.1 Girardinus metallicus
TTTAGATTTTTCACCTTTTGTACTTGAAACGTCATATTAAGTTTACTTTCATTTTTGACTAAGTTGTAGGACATTTTTGATAATTATTTTGTCGCTACCTTTTTACAAGAAATAAAGAATATATTTTTTCAAACAAATTAAGTTGGAAGTGCGTTCTAATCAGAAACCACCTGTCAACACCGACGGCCTTTGTTGGAGTATTTTTTTTGGAAACTAGAAGGCCGCGACAATAAGTGTAGTTCATTTCATCATATTGAAAACTATTTGTTTGAAAAAGAGGTAGGTAGAAGTGTGAACTTACTTAATCCAGCCACCTTTTTTTATGTGACTTACTTTTCACACATTATTCTTTATTTTGAAAAAAGTGCTGCAACTAACCATTTTTAACCGATTAATCGGTTAAAAATGGCACATTTTGCATATTTACCTTTTTTATGCAATATTAGAATTACATCAAAAATTGCAAATGAATAGTTCAATTTCTTTTTTAAATAAGAAAATAAACATTTTATTGCCTAAAATGCATTAAAACAGCATTCCTTTAGTGAACGCTGCTCGTCGCAAAGGATGCGCCTGCAGCGTAAATATACATCCAACATTAATACAGTGCAGGACTGATCTGTTGATTATTTTATTGATTAACTGGGTAGTAAAAGGTTTATTTATTAATTTTGTTTTCAACCAGGTTAGAGTAAAACATATCTACATTGGAAAGTTTGATCTTAAATCCATGTTTTTAACTTTCGTACAGTTTTGACTTTACTGCTCTGAGCATGTTGTTCTTTCAGCAAATGGCCCGTCAGTTAGAGATGAATTGATTATATAAATAATTGACTAATCGCGATTAATCGTTAGTATCTTCTGTTATAAATGTGGATATTAGTGTAGCGGTAGCGCTGACTAGCCCAGGCTGTCTTTCCCTTCCTGCTGTGAGGTTAACCTTCGGCTACACAGCCTCCTCCCGGTGGGTGACTGAACCCTGCGGTGCAGAAATACTGTTGGTTCCGTTTGGTTCTGCTGGGATTGAACCCCCTCCTGGGCCGGGAGTCCCCGTTGAACCACCGGGTTGTTAAAGGCTCCTGTGGTTCTTATTAGAGGTTTCAACAGATAAACATGTCGGAGCTCTGTGTAGTACACTTTACACATTTTCTCCCTTTTTCTGGGAAGGAACAAAAAATTATTCTGTGGGCAGTTTATGGCGTAAACCATCCAGAGGCCTGAAAATGAAATCAAGTTTCTCAGAGAGGCCTCTAGAGGCTCCTTCAATTTGCAAGCCTAAAACCAAACATTTGTCAGAAGAGCAGTGTGGGATTTGCCTCTGGCAAGTCCTCATGCCAAAAGTCTCTAAGCAGATTGAGACTGAATCGGGTTTTGTTTCAAGTGATCTCCCCATTTTGCTGCTAAATCAGCCCATATCAAACGATTTGGGCTGAAATGATTAATCGTGATTGTTAATCAGAGTGTATCTTGACAGAATATGCCTTCATCCCAATTGAGGCTACACCATTATTTTTGTCTTTGCAGCTGAAACAAAAGAGAAATCATAAAAATGTTAGCACTTTTGTGTTTTACCTTCTTGATCTATTTGCTTTTAAGGATGAAACGATTAATTCTGATGAACTGATTAATCGTTAACTGGAATATACGGACTAAAAAAAAATACCATTTGCTGAAAGAACCGAAAATAAGCTAAAACTTAAAAAAAAAAAAGTCAACAGATGATATGAAAACACAAGAGCAGCCCGTCTGTGTCTGACAATTAAAAAACTGGCATTCTGTACATTTTTCATTCAATTTGTTAAGCCATTTTACACAATAAAGGAAATATGTTAAAGATGCACAAAAAAACAATTTAATTCCTTTTTTAAATGAGCATTTTATTGCCTAAAATCCAATAACAGCATCTGCAGCTAAAAAGATGCTTCTAAGTTCAACGCAGTGCAGAGTTGATCTGTTTTTTTTTTAGTTTTAGCTTAATTACTGCACTGAATATGTTGTTCCTTTAGCAATTGGCATTTCTTTTGAGTCTCTATGCTCTAGTTCATCAATTCAGCCCTAAACGCAAGCAGAACAAAAATGTTAGCACATTTTTAGTGGTTTCTTTGTTTCAAAAAGCAGTTAAGACAAAAACAACGGTGTACTCTTCCATAGCTTTATTTTTTAAAGTAAAGGCATATTTATTTCCCGGAACGATGTAAGAACAGTCGACTTCAGCCCAGACAAGAGTGATGCTAAATTATTTAGTGTTTTTATTAATCTGCAGGTGTGCCTCCACTGGCTCACTCAGTGTTTTTGGAATTACCTGGACTGGACCGAGATCTGCCACTACATCTGCACCTGTGTGGTGATGGGTCCAGATTACCAAGTCTACCTGTGCGTGGCTGTTTTCAAACACCTGGAGCCTGAGATCCTGGAGCACACGCAGTCCCAAGAGCTGCAGATCTTCCTGAAGGTAAACCAGAGCCTCAGCTGAAGCGCTTCTGGAGTTCAGAAGTATTTGATCCTGTGCAGATTTCCACCCTGAGAACGTGGAGGTCTGCAGTTTTCATCATAGCTATAACTCAACTGACAATCAATGTATGATTTTTGAGTAATTTCCATTTTAATGCATGAAATAAGTACTTGTTGCGCGCTGCATCAGCCTGGATTTTGGCCCATTCCTCCTTACAGATCTTGCAGGTCTCAGGGCTGTTGCTAGGTAACAGAATTTTAGCTCTTTTTCCAAAGATTTTCCGTTTGGTTCAGGTCTGGACAGGCTGTCTCACTCCATTGGCTACATTCACACAGCAGGAAAATGCGACCACTTCCCCTCTTTCTCACTGCAGTCAGAACATCGTGTAGCATTTCATCCAACTTCTCTCACTGGTGTGAGAAATGCCTTGTACATCTGGACGTCTGAAAATAGGACATATTGGGATTACGAAAATAAATGTGCTTAACAGAAACACGCAAATTATAAAATAGGAACTTACGTTTTTTGATGCAAATGTTTTTGTGCAAAGATGATCGCCCAGGCTGATTGTCAGGCTGGAAGATCCAACAAAATACCTTCAAACACCCCCAAGTGAAGCCAATATTCATAAATAAAGGTACCAGTTATTTGACCGTGCTATAAAATACATAATGTCACCTTTAAAATCATTTTCCCACCCAACTTTACACTCAAAAAGACAAGTCAGTATTTAAACTGGAGTATAATTTTATAAACTCAATCAACTTAATTATCTTTTACCCAATAGAAACTCCTTAGTTTTAACTGTCATACAGTCTATTCAATTATATTAATTGTGACTTTATTACATTTTCCTGTGTGTAGCGTTGATCTTGGTCATTCAAAGTTTTCTGCTGCTAATGTTTGTCGTTGCAGCCGTGTCTTCAGCTTTAGCTTTCCTCACTGATTCACATGAATTATGAATAAAGATAATCAGCTATTGCAGCTTCTCCAGCTGTTAGCAACCCAGAGCTGATGAATGGACTCAACGGTTTTATCTAAACTTGTTCTGATTAAGGTGAGCTCTGACATGAAACCCTCAGTAGCCATCAGACACAAGCTGCCACGGACCATTTCTGTGAATAAAACATCAGATTTTATCTGAGGAAGTTCATCTAATGAGCTGCAGAAACAGAAAAAGGGAAACTTCCACATCCTCTGTCCTGAGCTGAACTGTGAGAAAGTTTTTGTCATGCCTCTTTGCATCCAATCTTCCTGCTGTCTGTCTCTGTGGGAATAATGTGAAGTGAGTATTTTACCCTGACAGATGTGGTTTTAGGACATTAAGGTGTTCTCTCATCCTGTCTCACTGGGGGATATATACCTATATTTCATCTAAATTAAATTTTTAAAAGGGAAACGTCTCGTTCCAGTCGAGTCCAGCTGGGGTTTAACCGCAGCAAAGCCAAAAGAGTTGGTTCTGTTTTCCACCGACCCACAGGCTACATGGAGCCGCCATCTTTTCTTCATCTAGAAGCTGAATAAAATTAAGACTTTCCAATAACCTGAGACGATATTTTATTTACGACAGAACATGGATAGTGTTTACAAAATGGCTGAAAAAGGAGTAAAAATATTTAACGTCCAAGTTAAATATTAACGAAGATGAAATCAGACAGAGTGAAAACTGGTTTCACACACAATAGTCCAGTAGACTTGGTTTGATTGCAACATTTGCTACATGAACCAAACTAAGTGAAAAACCAGTTCCCCTCCTCACCTGTGGGGGCGCTGCACCAAGAACGACAGAAGGAAACATGAAAACCTCTGAAAAAGACACTGACCACAACTTCCTCCTTCATGAAATGCAAACGAAAATGTAGTGGTGCCAGATTTTAGTGGTTGTATAATTTCTCTTGTTGGCAAAAGACAACAAGCTATTTTTCCCGCTAGTGCTATACTATCGTATTTATTTTGGTTGTATTTACCCAGAATGCCTGGCGCTATAGTCCACTTCCTGCTTTTGCGCATTCACACCTCCCCAAACAAACCAGACTGACTAAACAGGGCTGGTGTGAAGCCGTCCAGCGCCGAGCTTTGGTCCAGAATCTCTAATAGTGCTGGGAGGCACGACGTGCCCAGAAACTCAGAAACACAAAATCTTGCCAAGTATTTTTGGTCCAGTTTCTAGTCTAGTCTTGGTACACCTGAAGTAAAACCAACTCATAAGTAACTTTCCAGAAAGATGTAGGGTTTGATTTAGCTCAATAATTCCTTAAAATTGCCCTGCGACAGACTGGCGACCTGTCCAGGTGACCCCGCCTCTCGCCGGGAACGTTAGCTGGAGGTCGGCACCAGCAGCTCCCGACCCCACTGGGGTGTTAGAAAACGGGTGGATGGAATTCCTTAAAATTGAAGAAAAATTTCTGGTTCTACTGGCAGATTATTTCACTCATAACAAGACATTTTTTCCATGTGAAAACTGAAATGACCTGCCAGTGGAGCCAGAACTTTCTTCATGAATATGAAGGAATTATTGACTTACAACAAGCTCTTACATCTTGCTGAAAAGTTGCTTGTGAGTTGGTTTTGATATGTTTCAAGGTTAGTAAGATATTTGCAGTAGAAACTGGACCAAAAGCACTAGGAACATTTTGTGTTTTTTGCAGTGCATCGTGAAGTTTGTCGGTAAAAACGTAATGAATAAAATATTGGTTCATTTGATTCGTAAGTCTTCATTTTACTCCACAAAAACCCTTAAAACCAACTCAAACTGCCAAGTTAAAGTCGTTTGATTTTTATACATTAATATACGACGGCGTATTAGGGCCATCTCTACTAAAGAAATCTTACATTTTGAGATAATTCTCAGAAAACTTCTGAGATTAATCTAAAAAATGTTGTCAGAAATTTACTTCGTATTAGTAAGATTTGCAGAAATAAAATATTTAATGGTGCAGAAAACATCATTGTACAGCACAAGCTAACCTATGAATTATATTTTGTTATTTTTCCAGTGTATTTCAGCCAAAAAGCTTCATAAATAAACTTTTAAACACAGATGATGGAACAGAAATACACTTACTATCAGTTTCGACGTTCCACCTGCAGTTACTTATTTTCTAATATATTAAAAAATATTTTTTTATTGATCTTAAGCAGAAGCTTTAGGGGATTTATTCAACCCGCACTATATATTTATCATGTTGATAAAATTTATCGTACAACAAAAGTTTAAACAGCTCAACAAAATTAAAATAAGAATTTTATCCATATTTAAATCCTTTCAGTCTCAAAATTCTTTAATCTGAAAATATTAATTTGCAGCCAGTGAGGGAATTTATGAAGTCTGAACAAAATAAAGCAGCTCTATTAAATCTGAGATGCTTGTCAAGAAGCAGCTCAATAATATTAAGACTTTAGTCATTAAATGTGTCGTTTTGTGTTTATTTGAATAGTTTCTGTTCAGTTATATATGTTGTGAAGATGCTGTTTTATAATGAGATAAAAATAATCTACAATGCCTTTTGTTTTTGCTAATTAGCTACAATAAATAATGTTACTTGACATCTATTTAATTTATGTTACTTTTCTGTTTTTACTAAGATATTTCTTCCAATAATTTAACTGGTAAGCTTCTGTCAACCTTAATATTTGAATTAATTTCTTCAGTTTTAGCATAACTCGTTCATCATGTGCTGTCAACTTTAAGACATCTCCAGTAATTAGCAGGTTAATTAGCCTCCTAAATGCTAATGTTTCACATATTGTGAAGATCTACGGGACGTTGAGCAGCTCCTGTCACCTGTCAGGAGGGAAACATTTATAATGCTGCGAAAAAATGTTATTCCTTTTCCATTTGTCACAGTTTAGTGTTTCAGAACATCAAACCAATTTAAACATTAGTCAAAGATGAGAAAACAAAGATTTAAATGATGGGATTCATTACTGAAAACAAAGAAACCCGCATGAACACAACTTTACAACAGTAAACATTTTCAAAATTACTTACGAAGATCCCATTTCCTCACTAAAACGTCAAACGTAGCAGCTAATTTCTGTTTTGTGAGATTAAATTAGTGTCAGTGTGACCCTAATATAAAATGTCTAAATGTTTAATATCACATGTTTTCAACTGAGATGTGAGACACTGTTTTATACACTGTAAACTAAATCTTACAAAATACTTTTGGTCTAGTTTCAAGTGCAAATTAACTTAAAATAAGACAAAACGAACTTACAAGTAATTTTTCAGGAAGATACAGGAGCTTTCTTAATATTCATTATACTAGTTCCACCGGCAGCTAAAACAAGCTCATGTTTCTTGCTGAAAAATTACTTGTAAGTTAATTTTGTCTTATTTTAAGTATATTGGAATATTTGCACTAAAAACTAGATGGAAAATACTTTTTTTGTGTTTTTGCAGTGTTGACCAGGAACTGAAAGAAACTCTAAACACGTTTCTTACTGTACACTGCAAAAATAAAATTTTACGAAGTAGTTTTGTCTAGTTTTTAAAGCAAATATCTTAGTACACATGGAATAAGACAAAACTAACATACAAGTAACTTTTCAATAAGAAATATGAGCTTGTTATAAGTCAATAATTCCTTAATGTCAATGAAAAAGTTCTAGTTCCACTGGCAGGTTATTTCACTTATGAAAAGACATTTTCCCATAAGTGAAATAATCTGCCGGTGGAACTAGAACTTTTTCATCAATATTGAGGAATTATTGATTTAAAATAATCCCATTTCTTACTGAAACGTTTGTTTTATTTCAAGTGTTCTAAGATAGCACTAGAAGCTAGATCAAAATTACTTGGTAAGATTTTGTGTTTTTGCAGTGTACAACTTTCACGTTGCCAATAAATTAAATATATAAAGGCTTGTTGTTCATATTTTCGTCTTTAGTGAAGTTATGGTAAAATAAATGTTTGTTTTAGCGTAAGCTGAGCTTCTGTGAAGCTCTGGTGTTGAAGGCGTTCTCTTTCAGAAAATAAATTGAGCCTCCCTTGCTAACCTCATTACCGCTGTGTTCACTGACGGCCATGGGACGGATAACGAGTGAGGCCAGAGTCATGCTGGGCGCCTCGTTCTGACTGCTAAGTGTCCTCAGGGTCCGGCTGATAATTGACGAAGCCACTCAGAGAAACCTCCGCAGCTCGGCGGTGACTCTCTGCTCTGCTTGAGTGTCTGCATTGGCCACAAGGCCGACGGTTGCCATGACAGACGCAGACTTGGACCCGAGCAACAACCGTGGCAGCTGAAATAAAACCCTGTGGTGCTTTTGTTTAGCCAAGATGTTTCTACATCTTAAGGTTTTTCTATTTTCTATTTTCATACCTAATAAGGCAAATGTTAAGTGTTTTAATAAGATTTTTTTCTTTAAAGCTTTTCCTAAGATTTCTGGATGTATTGACCACAATGAATCCTTAGTGTTTTTCATCTGGTTCCTGTTATAAACATCTTAGCAATTCTTAGTGAAATACGGCAAAACTAACCAGCTGCAAGACCTGATTTAGGCCAACAATTCCTTCATCTTCCAACCTTTTTCCAAACAACTGTTGCCTGGACAACATGACTGGAAAAAAAAAAAAAGCAATTCGTATCGATGATTATTGATTAGTTGTTTAAATATCTGAAAAACTGCCACACCGACGGTGCGACCTTTCCTGTTTCAGCCACAGTTTTTCTTCCACATTGTAACTGTGTTTTCTGGGTTTTTCTTTTAAGCAGTTATGAAGCACAGAGGCAAAATTTCAAACTGCTGCTGCGCAAGTTACTCTACAGGTTGTTGCTAGGTAACCAAGGAACGAGTGAGTTAGTTGTTGCTAGGTAACCAAGGAACGAGTGAGTTAGTTGATTCCAATCACTTTGCTTAACTTTCGGTGAGATGTGGAGCAGCTAAAGTCTTTCCTCTGCCTACATTCCCCAGAATGCTGTGCGGTTCTGGATCGGAGTTTCGGTGATTACTCGGTATAATAAATATTCCAGCAGACGTATCATGTATTATTGATTTGTTGTCCAGTCCTAGTTGTTTCTTTGATTTGGTGTCAAGAAGTGAAAGATTTCCCCTTCGTTCTCCGAGAAACGACTCCAAATGAAACGGTTAAAAGCTCAGTTTACTCTGTAATGAGCTCTTAAGCTGATCTATAAAGTATATAGAGCATATATTTCACATTTATAGCTCAGGCACTTAAAAGCTAAAACACGCCGATTATAATTTATGATACGTTGCAACAAGTGACCCTTCTCTCCATCTATTTCCTCTTTAATTTTAAACATCTTGACAAAAATAATGTTATTTCCCATCTTTAGGAGGAGCCGATTAGAGGGTTTGAGTTCAGCGGCTACCTGGAGTTTATGATGGGACTGCAGCGCAGCTACCGGGAAATCGTTCTGACCGACATGGAAAGCATCAGAAACCCTCCAGAGTAAAACTTTCACTCGCATCCTGGTCGCTAAGTTGGAGATATTCTAACAATGTCTGAGCATAATGGAGTAATTTGAGCATAGATGTGTGAAATATTTATGTGTTTCTGCCCGGTGAATAAAGCTGTGCAGAATAATCTGAAATAAACAGAATAACTGCAGTAACATTATGTAAGATCCCAATAATCAGCTTCAAGCCTCACCCTGAAAATACGCTTCTCTACCAGATTACATCTGTAAAAATGTGTATATAATGGGAGTGTTGTACGTGAAACCTGGTGTTTATTTATTCCTACTGTGTAAATATTAATTCCTGTGAGTTTTTGTATGAAGATGTTCTCGCTCTGATGTATTAAAATAAGGTTTTCAATACATGATGGGGCTTTTTCTTTTCAAGTCCTGCTTTGTAGTTTAAAGTCAATACATAAACATTTACACAAAACAGAAGAGAAAATGGTTTCTCTGGTTTTACATCATCTAAATAACAAAAACAAGCTTTGATGTTACAGACAGGAAAATATTTCATATTTTTGTTTGACCAGTGTACGTTTATTTAACGTTCAACACACCCAGGAAATCAGGTTTAAACACTGTTTGCACTGCAAAAACACAACGTCTTAGCAAGTATAGTTGGTCTAGTTAATACATTAGTACACACTGAATAAGAAAAACTAATTTACAAGCAACTTTTTAAGCAACGTATAGGAAATGTTTTTAAGTCGATAATGGAACCAGAATTGTTCTTATCAATATTAAGAAATTATTGACTTAAAAAAATTTCCTGTGCCTTGCTTTAAAAGTTATTTGTAAGTTAGTTTTTGTCATTTCATTTGTATTAATATATTTCCACTAGAAACTTAACCAAAGATACATGGTAGGGTTTTGTGTTTTTGCAGTGTAAAAATAAAGACTGAGCTTACACTGCAAAAACGGTTTGTCTTGCAAACATACTAGTGCACTTGAAATAACTTACAAGTTTCATGTTATTTCACTTAGAAAGTTGGTAAATCTTTTCTTAATATTCATGAAGTACTAACTTCATTGGCAGATTCGTTTCCACTTATAAGATTTTTCTGACATTATGAGTGAAATAGACTTTTTTTTTTATCAATATAAGGAATTATTGACTCCTGTTTCTTACTGAAAAGTTACTTGTAAGATATTTTTGTCTTATTTCAGGTGTAGTAAGATATTTGCAAGAGAAACTAGACCAAAAATACCAGGGTAGATTTTGTGTTTCTGCATGGTAAACAGTTTTCTCATGTTAAACTGTTATAAACAACAAGATGAGTCTATAACTCCTTTACAAGGCATCCATTTTGTTTTATAGCATATAAATCTGAACACAACTCTTTATCGACTGAAAGGAACAACTTTTTGCACATTTAATAGTTAAAATGTGACTTATTCTGTCTCCTTTCTGTTGAATTATGCCAGACAGCATAATTCTGACTCATGACCGACTAGCTGGACGGCAGCGTTGGTTATTTTCACATCATTAACGGCAGGTTGCAGCACTCGGCCCTTCCTGTTGCTGGTCGTTGCATGAAAGATGCATGAGTTGCGTTATTGGGCCTCATCAGCAACCAGAGGCTCATCTCTGCTGCAGTCCTGTTGTCCTTCTGACGCCTGAATAATAACAGATTCATCACTTCCATCCGTCTCTCTGCGACTGCTACAGGAACCCATCAAATGTTTACCTCATAAAAAACGCCTTTACCTCTGAAGGTGGTTAACATTTGGGCTGAACTTTGATGCTTCTCTAATCAATCAGCCGGTTGTTTGAGGACAGGAAGTACTGGCATGTTAAACACCACAAACCACTTCTGACATTTTAGTCTTCTGGAGGCAGAGCAGACAACCTGGTGTTAATTTGGCACCAGTGACCTGCTGTTAGGGAGGTTTGCAGACCTGTAAAATACTAATTTTACAGTTTTATGAGCTGAAAAATCTGCTGCAGTTTTTAAGAGAGAAAAGCTACTCAGACTTTAATTTGATGCATTTTTACAGTGAACATAAAGAGTCTAAACAGCTTGGTAAAATTCCTGTTTTGTACGAGTTAAAAATGAGACAAGTCCCAGAAACATTGCCTCCAAGTCCGACAACAGTAACATCCTAGTCCCTAAAACGTAGCTGCTAACCTCCGGAGAAGTATCCCCCAAGTCTGACAAAAATGTCTTCCAACTTCCACAAGAGGAGCCTTAAAGTTTCGTAAAAAGTAGCTTCCAAGTCCCACAAAGGTAAGCTGCAAGGCCCTAAAAATTTAGCCTCCGAGTCCCTAAAAGGTAGCCACCAAGTCTCCGAATACTAGGCTCCAGGTCTCACAAAGGTGACCTTCAAATCCCTAAAAAATGGCCTCCAGACTCCAGCAAAGAAGCATCTAACCTCTGGATAGGTAACCTCCAAGTCCCAGAAAATCAATCTCCATATTCTGGGAAAAGTAGTCCCCAAGTCCCTAAAAATTTAGCCTCCAAGTCCAACAAAGATAACCGCCAAATCTCAGAAACACAGCCCCCTAGTGTTGGAAAAGTAGCCCCCAAGTCCCAAAAAATAGCCTCCAAGTCCCAGAAAAGTAACATGCAAGTACCTAAAAAGTGTCCTCCAAGACTCAGAGACAGAGTCCTCGAGTCCAAGGAAAAGTAGCCTACGAGTCCCACAAAGTTTGCTTCCAACGTCTCAAAAAGTCGCCTCCAAGTCTCTGAAAAATACCCTCCAAGTTCCAGTGAATACATTTAAATCTTTATTTTATTTGTTGTCTTTTATGTTATGTTTTATTTGTCTTCAAATTGATCAAATTTCTGCTGAATTCAGAATCTGGAGAAAAACACAGAGACCCTCAAACGTTATTTTGGTGACGAACAGAGCAGACTGGAAAGTAAAATTATCTCTAAAATGATATAAAGAGACGGATCAGTTTATGAACATTAAAATAATTTAGTGTAGTTTTAACTTTGTTGTAACTACATTAAATGAGTTTGAGATTTTAATTTCAAACTGATCTCAAATTCAAATTGATTTTGAAATTCAATTTCACATTGAATTTGAAAATCAAATTCAATCTTTTATTAAATTTTGTAATAGTTTTTAATTACAAAATTAAAAACTATGACGGGAAAATTTATGTTTTTGAAAACCTTTTGTCAGGTTTAGTTTATTTTTATAGCATCAAGGAAGTTCAAAGTACTATACATAATGAAAAAAATACATTACAGTGGCAAAATAAAAGATTTGACTAAAATTAATACATTTTCTAGGTGTTATTAATCAAAGGCATCGCTGAACAAATGGGTTTTTAACAGATTTAAAGCAATTTGTCAAAATTATTCTAGTTTGAGATCTTGCATTGATAAACTTTTGAAAATAAATAAATCAGTATTATATTCAGCAGTGGAAAATTCAGACTAAGCTCTTTGTTCCCCACTGAATAAAATCCATCACTATTTAAAAAGCAATGAGATATCTGTGCATTTATTTATTCGGCAGCAATCAAAAATAATTATACTTCAACACAGGATTATGGGAAAAAGCACAGAGATGATAATTAATATAATCAAGGAGTCATTTTATTGTTAATCAACCCCAGACCTATTCTGTAATAATTCCACTTATTAAAACAATGGAAAACAAAGAAAGGCTGCTATCTACAGGCTAAAAGTTGTAATTTAGTGAATAATATGTTTGTGTTGAACTTTCAGTACAAATCATTTAGAGCTCCTTTTTAAACCCAATTAATCTCCAGATCTATGATTTAAACACAAAGTTCTCTAATTATTATATCACAAATTATAGTAAAGAAGTCATATTCATCGTGTTTTTCATATTTTAGACACCATGAGAAGCAGAAATTTATCGTCTTTATGTTTGACTGATAAACCTCCGGTCACTAGGTGGCAGCGGTGTTCACATTAATAACAGGCTGCCAGTTTAAGCCAGTAGAAATAGCCGACACCAACGAAGATGTTTTGAAACATTTCTATTTCAGAGGACTTACGTTTAGTCATTACAGACAGAAATAATAAAAGAAGAAAATTTCAACCAAACAAATTTAACTAAGAAATTTTCTAGAAAAAAAACGTGAAAATTTCTGAGTTTCAAAAGTCAAAAAATTTTAACTTCTGAAATTTTTACATTGTTTTCTCGAAGGCTCAAATCTTTTGAACATTTTCGCAGAAAATTTCTCCTTTTTCTATTTGCAACAGAGCTAATACGCGGTCATAGATGCTAAAGTAAAGAAAACAGTGGCAGAAGTTAGTGGAACAAGGACGACTAAGATGGAGTTTCATGGTCAGACTAAGAATTATTACAAACTTTTTAAAATGCAAGATTAAAATAACTTCCAACCCCTCTGCCTCTACGGCATTATTTCTTTCTGCCTGCACTGTTGTTAACCACATTGTTAATATTTGTACGTTTCCTTGGATAAAATCATGTTCAAAATGCATAAAGTTTGTCATAAATGCTAAAAACACCTTTGATCCCAATATTCATGCACTATTCAGAACAAAAGCATCAAAAGCATCACCAATGCTTCAACTAAGTATTAAAAAAAAACTTAATTTTCTCCCATTTAACACAATATGCAATCAGATAAGATAATGTGTTGATTTAGATAAAACTTGAAGTCCAGCAGGAATATGTTAAAGCAGAATGTCAAACTCTTCCATTTCCCGTTCTTAAGTTGTTCCATAATGCATTGATAAAACAGCAAACTGTAAAGATACCAATAAATAGCTGTCTATGCAGTCAATAAGAATTAAATAACATTTAACATCTTTCACATCGACCAGTCCTTCCAAGATTTTGCAATTGTTTTCTGATTTTTAAAAAATGAAAATCACAGATTTTCTGGTTCCAACTATAAATATTTGCAAGGAATTTTGAAATATTTGCGCTTATGCATGAAGATAAATGTGACTTTGTTACTCACCACATCAATCAAAGACTATAATTTGACATCAAGTAAGAATGAGTCACGATTCTAGTAGAACTAAGAAATACTGCCACCTGCAGGTGGGATTTAGCATCACTTAAACCCAAAACTGAACATTTTTGAGGAAAATTTGCCACAAACTGATGTAATTTAGCAGAATGTAGATAGAAACTGCTTTGATTTTATTGATAATATTTAAGCTCCTCTGTTATCTTGAAGTTTCTTCCTCTGGAGTCTAGAGGGCCACATCAGGAGCTACGGCGGGCCAGATACGGCCCCCGGGCCTCCAGTTTGACACACGTTTTAAAAGGATGGTTAGGAAAGCAGTTTCTCTTTGCAGAAGGTCGAATCTGATGTGTTTGTGT